>PVJC01001752.1:9633-71063 GCA_004026665.1 Murina feae
CCCCAATTGCCACTGCCACCACCCAGCAGGGTGCCCTGCTGGTGCTGTCTGTGGGTCCTGATTTGCTCCCCCTTCGCCACAGCCACAGCTCAGCAGGCCCTGCTGTGTGCTGCCTGCTGGTCCTAATGCCTGTTTTCTAGTGGCCCCCTTGCCTGCTCCCCCATGGTGGCCACCACTGCCCAGCAGACCCTGCTGTGTGTTGCCTGCAGCATGCTTGTCTGCTAGGGGGTCACTACAGTGACTTCCCAAAGATTCCTTGCTCCCCCATGGCAGTGCAGCAGCCCTTGCTGGGTGCTGCCTGCAGTCGGATTACCGGCTTTCTGGTCACCCTGCTTCCCTGTTCTCCCATTACCCAGCAGGCCCTGCTGTGTGCTACCTGCAGCCCCACTTGTCTGCGCGGTGACCTCCAAGCAGGCCCTGCTGGGTGCTGCCTGAGGGTCCCCATTGCTTTCTCTCTGATCGCTTGCTTAGCGCCCTGTGCTGGCCGGTGGGATACGCCTCTCTGGGCGCCAGAAGGTGCTTTTAGCACCAATCGCCAGGTCTGATCAGACCCAGGAGCCAGGCATGCAGGGCGCTAAGTGCCCGCCCCAGCCCGGACTTAGCGCCCTGTGGATGGGACACGCCCCTCTGGGTACCCGATGGCCGTTTTTAGTATGGCGCCTGGGCTGATCAGACCCAGGAGCCGGGCATGCAGGGCGCTAAGTACTTCTCCTACCAACGGTCTCTTCCCAAGCCTCAGCCGTAGGGGCGGGGGCTGGTCAGCCAGCCTGCTCCCCGAACCGCAGCTGCCACCATGGCCTGGAACCGACCTAGGGTCACTGAGGCTAAGTTTCTGCCTGTGTGTACCCTCCTCAATTTGTCTATTTCCAGGCCACAGCATGAGGGCCTGCTTGCTCCTCCCACCCTGCTCCTCAGGCGGGACCAGTTTGCGGTGGGCCTCCGCCATCTTGGCTGCGCTAATTTGCATACAGCCACTCTGATTGGCTGTAGGCATCCCGAAGGGACGGTTAATTTTACTATTCCGCTTTTATTAGTTTAGATATGTTTTTCAATGTTTATGTATTGATTTTAGAAGGAGAGAAGAAAGAGAGAGAGATTTTGTTCCATTTCATTCACTAGAAGCCCAGTGCATGAAATTCATGCAACAGTAGGCCTTCCTTCCCCTGACTGCCAGCACTGGCTTCCCTCTGGCACCCAGGATCCAGGCTTCCTTTTGGCCACCGGCAGGCACCTGGGACCTGGGCTTTGCTCTGGTCCCGGCTTTGTCTGGAAGGACGTCCAGAATGATGTCCAGAATGACATCCGGTCTAATTAGCATATTACCCTTTTATTATTATAGAGTGGTTGCTTCTTGTATATGTCCTGAGCATAGATCACACCAGCAATTGAGATGATATTGAGATGAAGCTCTAACCAACTGAGCTAACTGATCAGGGCAGCTTTACATATTTTAATGTTCTGCAGCCATTTCTTTTCTCTTGTCATTCTGGATGATTCCCCATTTAACAGATGGGAAAGATGACTTTGGTGGTACTGCCCTGCATGCAGTTGAAACCTGTAACCAGATCATTCATCTGGTCCTCACTCTCTTCACAGGACTAGAGCTGGGGGCTATGCCCTAGTGATTCTGAAAGTTTTCCTTTCTTCTGATATATTTTTGAGGCTCACAAATCATTAACAATTTTTTTTCCTAAATTGGTGGCATTCGGTCAAATATGACATGGATAGATGGGGGCAGGGGTTTCAAAACAAGGTGCCACTTCAAGATAGGACCAGTGTTGGCATCTGTCAAGAAGGGAAGGCAACAACCTTGTCCAGAGGCCTCTATTTGCTGACAGGTACTGAAGGGTTTGGCCAAAGCAATAATAGTAGACATAGGTGATGTTTATAAGAAACACTTAGGCAAGGCATTGTCTTGGTGCTTGTGTTACTGTTTAGTCAGGGTGCAAACCAGTCTGTGTCCATAGTCTGGTTTCTAAATCCAGTGCTATACTTCGGGAGCACTGGTGGGCTAGAGGGACTCTCACTGAGAGAGTTGGGTTTTGCATCAACCTCTGAGGAGAAGGGAATAGAACACATTGCTGGCCATATTCATATTCATGCCCTTTTGTCCCCCCTTTCCTCCACATCACTGTCTACCATCTCCTCTGAGAAGCAAGGAACAGGAGTCAAAGGTAGTCCTGGTTGAAAGGGAAGAGAGGGGAGGGACCAGACATCCGTCTCTTCTTCTCATGTTAGTCTTGTTCATCAAGTCTGCATTGAGTGCCACCTATGTGTTGGGCAGTTTTCAGTTCTTAGTATATATATTAAGTCAGAGAAGTTGAGCCACTTGCCCAAGGTCCACTGCTCTAAAGGAGTGGGAGTGAATGTGAGCCCAAACCTTTGCAAACTGATGGCATGCAGTGTTAGGCCTCCCCCTTTTGGCGCTTTCTACTCATTTTAAGGGATTTTAAGTAAAGATTCGTGGTGGAACATAGTACATCCAGGACACCAACTTTAAGTTCTCATCAGGGAAAGGAAGGTTGGGAGCCTTAGGGCTGGAGGCTTCTTTCTGAGGATCCTCACTGTGTCTATTCATTTATGGCCATCGGTGCTGGTCTGGGTCCTTGTCTGAATATTGCACTAATGTGTTTGTTTTTGTCCTAATGGTGGTACCACTAAATGTTACTACAAAGAAACTCTAACATATTGATAGCTCAACACCACCAACTTTAAAAAAATATATATGTATTTTTTTATTGATTTTTTTTTACAGAGAGGAAGGGAGAGGGACAGAGAGCTAGAAACATCGATGAGAGAGAACCATCAATCAGCTGCCTCCTGCACAATCTCCACTGGGGATGTGCCTGCAACCAAGGTATATGCCTTTGACTGGAATCGAACCTGGAATCTTTCAGTCCACAGGCCGACACTCTATCCACTGAGCCAAACCGGTCAGGGCAATACCACCAACTTTTATATTGCATTGCCACAAAGAGCCAAGGCAATTCCAGGTCAAGAGGGAATGGGGGCTCTGCTTAAACACAGACTGACAGACGCTGTGTCTTTCTCAGCACAGGGATCTGAGCATAACCTGTTCATTGACATTGAGCTGGCAAAAGAGGAAATGGCATGTGAGAGGTTTTCATGGGTCAAGCCTGGAAGTTGTGTTCACCACGTCTGCTCACATACCATTAGCTGGAACTCAGTTAGAGCGAGGGGGTTTGAGAAACATGCCCAAGAAGAAGAAATTGTTTTTCTCCTTTTTTTTCTTTCGTTTTGTTTCTGTAGTTTGTTGTTGCTGTTTTAAGGCCAGGGGTTTGAGGGCTGAGTTGCCAATGGAAAAAAAAATAAGATGAAGAACCTTCTGGAGTGGTCCATGTCATTAGTGGCATGTTGATTCTAAGTGTGGAAACAATAACTCATTTTTTATTGAGTCCTTACGATGTACCAAACGGTACTAAGCTCTTTCCTGACTTGGTTGCATTTAATCCTGCAGCAGCCTTGCTCATGAGTTTTAAAGTGTATCAGCAGTTAGTTGCAGGATGGTGTGCTACTGCTCTTCTGAAGGTAATAAAGAGCAACTGTGCCCTGGCAGGTCCATTCTCCATCCTTCTTTCCCATTGTGTCCCTGAGGTTGGTTTTCCTTGGATGACCCATCCAGACTTTCTTGTCCTCCAGCTTCGAGTTGGATTTGGCCATTGGGACTCCCCAGCAGGAGATCAGAGTTGGCTGTATTCGTGTGTCCCAACTGCTCTGTGTTGGAGCAGGGGCTGTGCTCCTTTCGAGCAGTTGCTCTATCGTGGCTGCAGTTTCCCACAGGGGGTCCCTCTTTCTGCCCCTTCAGGACTGGAATGACCATGGCTTCCTGCCATCAATGATCCCTTGGTGCTTCTCCAGCCCTTGACTGGTCCCTTAACCTTCCCCATACCCTGTAAATAGTTCCTTCCATAAACCCTCATTCCTATATGACGTGAGAACTTATACAGTGCCTCACTACCACCCCCTTTTAAAACCTTTACTTATTATAGTATCTACTGTGGAGTCGGGAAGACCTACTTATGAAGCCCAGCTCGTCACTTAATAGCTGTGTGATATTGACCAAGTTGTATAACATCTCTGAGCTATAGTTTCTTCATCCATGAAACAAAAAACAATGGATATATGAGAAGTAAAAGGAATAACAGGTGCCTAGCTCAATTTTTGGCACATAAAAGGTGATGAACAGAAATTAAAAATGGCAAACAGTGTCATGGAAATATGTCAAACACTATAATTACATTGTTAAATAATCTATTACTGCCTGTTAAAGTGACAGACATTTTTTCAAAGGTAATAATTCCTAATGTTGACAATGATGTGGCGGAGAGGTGCACACTGCAAGTAAAAGTATAAAATTTGGTAAAGCCTTTCTGAAGGGCATTTTATCTAAGAGATATAAAGCCTTAAATAAGTTCATTCTCTTTGATCCAGCAGTTCACATCAACTTTAGGAATTGATCCTCAGAAAATAATCCAGTGGAAATAATCAGATAAAGATGTATCTACAAACATTGTTTACAACAGATAAAATTGAACATAACAAATGTTCAGCCACAGGGAAATGGGTAAATAAACTTTGGAACTTCCATGCAGTGATGAATATGATTGATATTGAAAGATGGCCTTAACTCATTGGTAAGTTTTTTAAAAATCAGTTATAAAAGACCATTTATAAAACTTTATTCCATATTTTTGTAAAACTATGAAGAGGGAAAATCGAAGCGCTATATATTGAAATTTTGATTTTGCTTATTTCTGGATGTAGGCTTATAGGTGATGTTGTTCCTCCTTCTTCTGCTCTTTCTGTATTTCCTAACTTTTCTACAACATGAACTTTGTATAGATAAGACTGTCCGTGGCTGCAAGTCGTAAAATCCAAACTGTTGTGGTGTAGCCGCTCAACAGGGCCAGGACCAAGGTCTCACATTTGCATGGCTTTTCCTCCTTGGCCCTAACGTGGGCGCTGCACCTCTAGTCGTCCCATATGCACTCAGAGAAGAAAGGGGGACGGGGAACAAGAGTGTTCCCAGGAACCCCATAGCAGACTTAGGCCCGATTGGCCAGGTTTGTATCACGTGACCCTAGCTGGAAAGCAGGGAGGAGGGGTTTGAGTTAGCCTCTTTATAATGTTTCCCACAAGCACATATTGCTTTTGAATTAAAAAAAAATGATAAAAGTATTAAAATTTTAAAACAAGTTATTTCTGTTTTTCTTGATTACTTTCATGTTCTCCTCCCTCTGCTACCTCCCTTCCACATTCAGGCAGCAACAGCCAGCAAATTCACATCCACAGCGAGGAGGGTGTGAGGAAGAATGAAGAAACCTGAGAGGAGGCTGCACCCTCCAGGCGGTGGGAGTAGAGAGATGGGCAGAGTGCCAAAGGCCGGGAAACCTGCCTGTTGCTGGTTCAGCCAACTCCTCTAGGTCCCTCTGCTCTGAGGTGGTTGGCTACATGAAGCTTATGGAGCAGAGACTTCTGCCACGGCAGTACTTCTAGCTCTGCTGCTACATTATAGAGTGTGCAGAGCTGGCCATGGCTTTCCATTCGACTCGCTTTGTTCTCAGCAGGGCTTCCCAGGTAAAGAACATGCCCATGACACAGACGAGGAAATAGACTAGAAGGCCTGCATTCAAATCCCGGCTGTGTCCCTTACCACTTGCGTGACCGTGGACCGGCTATTTTAAGCTCTCTGTGTTTCTGCCTCCTCAACTGTGAAATGGGGATAATAATAGTATGCATTTCCTAGTGTTGTTCTAAAAGATTAAATGATTCAGTATTTGTCAGGTGCTTAGTATGTGCCTGTCACAGGTAAGTGCTATGTAAGTATTATTTAAAAATAAACAAATGTGACAAAGGTGGAAACAGAGCAGTCTGGGCTCTGTTTGTTTAATTCACATCTTACTGGACATAAATGAGACAGCTGAAGCTACAAAGAATGGCTGCATTTTCTTTTGTTCTTGCTGGCTGTCCCACGTGGTCTCAGGGGTGAGACAAGGGAACCCATGGGAAGCTGAGAGCCCAGGGACTCCCCAAGAGCTTTATGTGTAGCGAACAGTTCATTTAAATCTTGTGAGACAGGTGCATGCATCCCTGCCCTCATTTTACAGATGGGAAAACTGAGGCCCAGAGGAGTAAAGTAACTTGACCACAGTCCCATGCTCATGAGAGGTGCGGCTGGAGTGTGGATAGCTCCGAGCTGGAATTCGACTCCTGGGACATGAGACTCCAAAGCCTGCACGTTCCATGTGAAGAATGATGTTTACGTAGGAGACCTTCCCTGTGCATGGCCCTAAAGGTTAGCATATACATCAGCCCCTAACTTAAAGATTCTTAAGGAGTTTTTATTTAAAATGCCCTGAAGTAAATCCTTCTGTAAAATGCTTCATTTCTCTATATTTAACTTGGCAAGTTTGAGTTTGCACATTCTGTGCTTTCTTATAATATAGTGCGTCTCTAGTGTTCAAAAAATAAATCCCATGCCTGAAATTTAGCTAAATTTTTTTGAGGGGTACTTTTTCTTAGTATTAAGTACAGGATCTAAAGAGCTCTCTGTGTGTCCTAAAAGAGCCAACTCAGTAGCCCTTTCTGGCAATAAATGACTTTTTATTGTTAATTCCAGGCATACTGTCTTGAAGCTCCAAGCTTAGGCCAGCCGAAATAATCAATTATTAACATCATGACTACCTCACAGGTCCAAATTCCTCCGTGGGTAGCAGCAGGAGTCCTTTCTGCCCACCTTTGCAAATGCTGGTTCCAAAGAGATCCTACCTGACACTGCTCAGTCGTTTTACTCAGCACTACCAGCAGGTTCCAGCAAAATGTAAACGTTCCAAGAGACCTCCCTGTTCTTTCCCTTTAAGAAAAAAAGTCCACTCAGCCCCTCCCAACCCCACCCTGAGCTTCTAAAGTTCTGGAGTCAGTGGTGCAAGAGACAGAGCCAAGATAAAATGAAGGGAAAACAAAGTGAGTTTTTAAGAAAAACTTTTGTTCCCAGCTCTTATACCTCCTCCCACCACCCTAAGTTGCAACTTCATGGGATCTGACCCAATGCCACCACCAGCCCCTCTGATACCTCTCCCTGGCCCTGGGCTGGTCCTAGGAGAGACCAGGAGAGAGATTAGGTGAAACATTAGCCACAGCCTCTTGGATCCAGTCCAGTGTCTTTCAATTATTTCTTTATGTGCTTTTCGTCCTGGGCTTACTTGGCATGGGACAGGCATCCATTAGAAGATTTCACAATGATTTGCCATGTTACAGTTCTAAACAGATGTGAACTCGTCACCGAAGGAAATTTATGTTTTACCATCTTCCCTCCACCTCTCCCTGGGGAGCTGCAGGGAAAAGCACTCCAAGCAAATTAATCAAAATGACTAGGTAATGCTCTAAAAATAATAAACGTTGTTGTAAGTCTGGATCTCTTTCAAGTTTGAGCTCATTTTGTAAGCTTGAAGATCCATACGTCAAATCCCATGTATATATTTTTCATTCGCGAGATGTGGACTGTTGCATGGGGACAGATAGGTTATGAAGACACATAAGTACAATTACTCTCGTAACACTAAGTTAATTAAATAATTTGTTCAAGGAGGGGACCAACGGAGGGGGCCAAAGAATAGATGCCTTAATGATTCCTTAACTCGCCTACGTCAGCCAGCTGTGCAACATAGGACAGGCTAAAGTTTGGAGCTCTGAAATCAAGACTGGACAGAAACCGATGTACAGAGTTAGAATTACAACAAACAAAGAAAAATATATGTTTTATCTCCTTGGGCCTCCCTCACCTACTAACAAAAGGTGAATTATTGCTAGACAAAAGCGAAAGAGCTAGAACATTTTGAAAACTGATTCAAAAAAGTGGATAATGGAAAAAAACACAAGTGAGCAGCTTTTATCATCCTATTTCCAAAATACCTTCCCAGCAGTCAGTTCCAAAAGAATATGTTTGCGTGAAAAGAAACTTGTAGCTGTGTCCGGGCTCTCAAGGCCTTCCTCCATGGTTGGAATGAGATTAGATAAACCTCAGGGTGAGGTTGAGAAGGGAAATTTGTGTGGGAATAAAGGGAAGCTTTGATGATCAGGGTAGACTCTTTTCTTACTTTAACTGGCTTACTTCTCTGGTTTTCAGTTGGCCTCTTTCCCTAATATATGTCCCAACTTCCAAGAGCAAGGTGTTCTTTAAAGATCTGGACCCAGACCATGCACAGACCCTTGATGCTAATTTATCCATGTCAGGCAGGGCTGCGAGGCCAGCGGGACTGTGAGAAAAATAGGAGCAAAGACTACCCAGCTTTCTCGGGTATTCCCTTTGTCTCCACAGCTAAGCCCTGCTGTTATTAGGCTAAATCACAAGGATATTTCCAACCTAAGCAAGCTCATCTGGCCTCTGAGTGCTTCTTAGATAATTCCCACGTCTTCATCCTCCAAAAAAACGGTTGATTGCAGTGTTACTAATCCCAACCTACTTTAGCCAGCCTCCATTAATCATGGCTGGCAGGAAAGACTAGAGGGTCATGGGTAATTGAATTCCAGCCAACCTTCAAACCTAATTTAAGTCCACCCTCTGACCTCTTTCCTGACCAAATCTGCAGCCGAGCTAGTAAATAAATATTGTTTTTAAATGAAAAGAAGTCTTTTTTGAATGCCTACTATGTGTTCACTTCGCAAGAGATGCATCTGTTATCCCACTTCACTTGTTCATTCCGTCAACACTAGGGCAGAACCCAGACACAAGGATGAACAGATAGTGGAGATGAGGGCAGAGGTCATCTGGGGGTCAGTCTGGTGGGGGAAATATGTGCTCTGCAGACACCCGGACTTCCTATCTTTGAAAGAAGATAAATCTGTAGCACCGAAGCCCCTTGCACACAGGAAGATGGAATGAGAAACACTTCCCTTCTCTCCAAGAAAAGCCACGTGGGACCTTCAGAGGTCAAAGACTTCCACTGAGCCCGCCCTCCACCACGTTTGACTTGCAGTGTCAGATGCCCTGTTTAACTGCTCTGGTCAAGGTCCGCCACTGAGATAAGGAGCAGGGTGTGTGCAAGCGGTAGTAACAATGCCAGTCCCAGAGGCTGCTGTGAGGATTTGGGGGTTAAAAGAAGCGCCTTGTAGACTGGAGGCTCCTCACAATGGGAAAGGATGGCTAGTTTAACTCCCTGTTAAAACTGCCAACCAGCCATGAGACCAGAAAAGACAGGACTCTAGATCAAAGGCCTTGATAAACACAATACACTTGTTTTAAATAATGGAAGTTTAGGTCCGGCTGGCATGGCTCAGTGGTTGAGCATCAATCTATGAACCAGGAGGTCACTGTTCATTCCTGCTCAGGTCACATGCCGGGGTTGTAGGCTAGATCCCTGGTGGGGAGCATCGAGGAGGCAGCCAATGGATGATTCTCTCTCATCATTCATTCATGTTTCTATCCATCTCTCCTTCTCCGTTCCTCTCTGAAATCAATAAAAATATATTTAAAAATAAATAAATAAAAATAAATAACAGAAGTTAAGGTGGAACTTTGTAGGAAGTCATTTTGTTTACTTTTTTTGGTAAATCTCTGGGTCAGCATGATGTTTGCTGAGTGTATATATGATCTGGACTGTGTGACCAGAAGGCTTCCCTGGTGACTCAAAGTCTCCAGAGACCACCTCCCCTGCCCCTGCCTCTTTCCCACCCTCTAACAGTTAGAAACCAGCCACTAGTAACTTTCTATTATCACCAGCCCTCGAATCCTCAATAAAGCTAGTGCCGAATTGCTGCCGGTCACATTCTTGGCAGCGATACACTTTTAGGAAGGATGAGTCAAGGATGCACCGAGGTTAAAATCAATGTGCTTGACTAACTTACTTTCCCTTTTTAATTCCAAAATGATATGAGGCCCCTAAGGCTCACAAGCAGCCTGGAGCCGCTGAGCAGCCTGAGGAGGCTGGGCTCAAGTGGTGATGTCAATGGAAGCATCCGCTGGTGCTAGAGAACCGTCTGCTGTGGAGAGGTAACTATCCGGCATAGATGAAGGATCATTGCAGATAAACGCTGAGCAGACACCTCCCTGTTTATTTTTCACGCTACCATGTAATCTCCACTGTTGAACTCCATCAGCATCACGGCTAACCCCGGGCCACACAGTTGCACTTAAAGAAATGAAATAACCCGAACACACATTGTGAAGAGTTGCAGGAGATGTGGGTTGGGATGTTTTTGCTGCTATCGTCAGTGGCAATCAATGTTCTTTTTTTACCGCATCCTTCTCCCGCGTGGGACAAAAATGGGAGTAACATTTGTTAAACGCTCACTGTGGGCCCGACCCTGTGTTAAGCATCTTATATAGATTGTTCTGTCTAAACGTCAGACCCAGCAATTCCATGAGTTAAGTCCTGGTAGAGGAAACTGGGTGTCAGAGAAGTTAAGTAACTAGTCTGGGCCACAGGAGGGAGAATTGCATCCCCAGCAGGCCAGCTCCATCGGTTCACAGAAAATCACGGAACGCGTATGTTTCCCCATCTCCTGGTCTTCTTGACTTTCCGGATGAGTTCAGGCAGTTTTATTGCCGTGACAGCTGCCCCTTCTATCTTTATTGGAAAAGCCACCAGTCCGGTCTGAGGTCCAGTTCTGTATTTGTTTTATTGAGAAAGTATTTGCATTCAATCCCCCGTGGTCCACCTGAGGTTTATAACTCACCTCAAAGGCCTTCACAGTGGCCTCTCTGTGAGCAATCACTGCCTCCTCCCTCCAAGCTCTTTTCTGCAAGATTTTTTATGAAAACACGTTACAGAAAACCTGAGAGAATATTTCAGCGCCCATCTGCTTGCCTCCACCAAATTTAATACTGTTAATGTTCTATCATATTTGACTTACTAAGCAGTGCATCTTTCTATCTATTTTTCTTTCTGAACCATTGGAAAGTTCATTTCAGAAATCATGACACTTCAGCCCCAAATGCTTCATTCAGAGCCCATTTCCTGAAAATACGGAATACTTCCGACATGACCACATTATTGTCGTAAGCAGACCTGAGGAAATGAACTATATATAATTCCTTAATATCGGCTACTATCTAGGCCAACAATAAATTTCTTAACCAGGCCCCAACTATCTTTTATAGCTGTTTGTTTTTTTAAATCAAATTTCATACATTGTATTGGTAGTAATGTCTCCATTACTTGTAACCCAGAACAGCTTCCCTCTCCACCTCTTTTATTCCCTCAATCTCATTTAGTTTAGGGAGAATCCCTCTAGTTTTAGGAGAGTTTAATCGCTTCCTATTCCTAAGGATCTCCATTGGTTGCTACCTTTAGCTCTCAGCCAGATGTTAGTAAGATGGCAGCTCTAGAATTTCTATAAAGGAGAGGATCCAGAGAGGGTACAATCTGGTTATAAGGAATTGGTGGTAAGAGGATTTTTGCATAACAAAAAGTCTTTTAAAAACAACTTAAATTGTTAATTTGCTTGACATAGCTACTGCCCTTACCTAGAAGTTGTCTGTACCATAGGAGAGGTGATAAGTGGTAATGATGAATGATACAGGCTGAGCAAACTGCTTAGGTTCGATCCTCAGCTTTGCCACTTTTAAGCTGTGTGACCTTGAACAAGTTACTTAATTTCTCTGTTACTCCCTTTAATCATTTGTAAAATGGTGGTGATAATAATAAAATAATTCACGGAGTTGTGCTGAAATGAATTAATAAGCACAAAGCAATGAGAATCCTGACTGGAATAGAATATTGTCCATAAAGGGTAGCCATTATCATTATTTATATTCTTCTCCCACCTCCTGTCAACTTCCTTCTCTAGTTATTTCCTGGACCCAGAGCATCCAGCATTTCTGGCTACCTGATAGTTTTACACATTGCCTTTTTATTTTATGTTCAACTTATTCTGACTAACCTTGGAAACTTCAGTGTGCCCTCAACTTCATCCTCTTTCCTCTTTCTGATTCATTTCTTTTGTTTTCCCAATTAAATTCTTTAAAAAATATCCACTTGGTTCTCCTTTCTTTTATTATCTTGTATGTCTGGAATAAATTCCTTCCTTTTTGCGCTGAGGCTTATCATCTTTTAAGGTGCAATGACATCTATGGTTTCTAGTCCAGGAACACTTTCTTGCTTAAGTGAATGTTGAAGCTTCTTGGTTCCTATTCTGTCAGTCAGTCAGCCAGGCATTCGATGTACTTTTGGACCCCTGTGAGGAACCGGGCACCACTGGACACAAGATAGAGCAGTGAATGAAATGTGGTCCTGGCTATGAATGATCAGCCAATTACTCAGAGTGAGTTGGAGTTGCAGGGCGAGGAGGGGGGTGAGTTGAATCCTTCTCCCTGACCACATAGGAGATTCTAGGAGAGTGACCGAAAGAATGTTAGTGGATCTCTTTCTCCAAAGATGCATTCTCTATTACCCTGAAACTCCTACCAGGAGAGGAGCTAGAGTTGCTTTCTGTTTTCCTACAAGTCCTTTAAACATTTCTAGAATCATTGGAAGCTTTCACTATTACTGCCTATTTCCACAGAAGTGCATGCATTTTTTTAGAATAACTGTAACAGCACAACTTCCTCATCTGAAGACTGGGATAACCATAGTACCGACATTATAAGGTTGTTATAAAACGTATGTGAGTCAACCATAAAAATACTTTGCATGCAGCATGGATTTATATGTTTGGTAAGTAAATAAACTTACCAAAGTTTATTTGTTGAAGGATCATGATGGAGTCACAAGAGAATATGATGCTGAGCAGGTGTACTTTGAAGGGGTGAAGGGAGGAAAAAGAGAAGGCCTGAGGCCTGATGTAGCAGCAAGTGAAGCAGGAAGCACTTAAAGAAACTGTGGAACCCTGACCGGTTTGGCTCAGTGGATAGAGCGTCGGCTTGCGGACTAAAGGGTCCCGGGTTCAGTTCCGGTCAAGGGCATGTACCTTTGTTGCGGGCACATTCCCAGTAAGGGGTGTGCAGAAGGCAGCTGATCAATGTTTCTCTCTCATCAATGTTTCCAACTCTCTATCCCTCTCCCTTCCTCTCTGTAAAAATATCAATAAAATATATTAAAAAAAAAAAAAAAAGAAACTGTGGAGTGGTCAGAGGGAAATCCAAAGATTAACTTTGACTACTTTATAAAATTTTATTTATTTATTTACTTACTTACTTATTTATTCAGATCTTGTTCATAGATTTCTTCAAAATAAATCATATAATTATTCAGATTTGTTTAGTGATGCCTAAGCTTCAGAAGGTTTGTAAAGAAATTACATAGGAAAGCAACCACTTCAATGCAATTAAATGACTTCTTTTTTTTAAAGTATCCTTTTACACAGTGGCTCTCAATCTTTGGCATACATCAGAATTTCTGCAGAGTTTCTGACAAGTTTCTAGGTGATGCTGATGGTGGTGGTCAGGGCACAAGCCTTTAAGAAACACTGCTTTAAGATATAGCTTTCAGAATTCAAACGAATAAGCAATACCCATAAGCCTTTGTTTTTTTTCATAGTAAATAAATAAAAGAACATTTCACATATGGCCCCATCAAACTTTAAATTTTCAGCCTTTTGAAATGTCCTACTTAAGTAGAATATATAATTTATTCTTCATGGTTCATAATAATGCCTATGAGTTCAAAAGACAGAACCATAGGATAGTCCAGTACTGGATCATCTGTGACTACATGAAAACATCTACTCACACAGTGACTTAGGGCACAAGGATCTTGCTCCTGTCTCCTCCATGCCTCTTCCATGTAGGAAATCCAGTACAACATCATAGGAATGTGAATGTGACTTACCATGAATACAGACCTGAAATGTCACAGTGCATTGTCATACTCAAGATTCTGAATCAGGAACTTCTTCCTCAGGGCAGCAGTAATATCCCACAAAACATACCTGTGCATCTTCATTTCTAATCATATACCGTAATGAGAGGAAGCCTCAGTTTTCTGTCTAAACAGGCACCCTACACGACAAGACTAATGCCTTTGTAGAGGGCTTTAATAAAGAAATCATGTATCTGTTAACTTGGATTTCATTACAATTAAGGGACTCCACCAAATCAGAATCTTTGGGATAGTCAAGGTGGGAGTTTCCTGCATTCCCCAAAGTAGATAACCTGAAATAAGGCTTGTCAGGAGACGTGGTGATCTGTAGGACCTCACTTGTCCTATCCAATTCAGAAAATGCTTCACGGAGCCCCCCTGCCTGGCACAGGACTTGATCCAAAAAATAGATAAGTAGTCTAAAAGGACAGTTAAATTAATTAGGAAAGTAGTAGGCTCTTCCTGAACTTTAAAGTCTTGAAATATTCCAGCCCGAATACAAGCATTTGCTTGCACACACGTTGCATTTTCCACAGTCACCTTGATTCCATTTTTAGTACCGAAGCCTGTGACCTGTTCTCGGAAATGAATGGCCTTCAGGACAGTGGAGAGATTCCTAACATTGTTGAGGCTGGCCACCAAGCTGTAGCCACTCTTGTCTTGGTTGATGAGGGGCATCATCTACCGCACGGTGGGCATCAGGGATGCCAGGCGTCGGCATCTGCTTCCGCAGGCCGTGCAACACATTCACAGTGGGGTCCAGACCCTTCCCAGCCAGGTCACTGGGAGGTGAGGTGCAGCTCTTAGGGAAGTAGGAGGGGGGTATGGGGAGGAAGTGGACCAGCTCCCCCCAGTGCTTTCATATCTCTGGGCCACCTCGGCCCTACAAAATTTATTTTTAATGTGGCCTCCTGTACTTTTTACATTCTGAGTTCTAGATTCCAATCAAAGGTTTTCAAACTCTTAAAGAAAAAAATCCAATATAAGAATAGTTGGCTGAAAAATAAGGTATCAAGTGCATGCATTTGTATTGCTGTGTAACAAACCACCACAGGCTTAATGATGTAAAACAACACACATTGGCTACTTCACAGTTTATGTGGGTCAGGAGTTTGGGAACACCTAGCCTGGGTCTATTATAAGTCTGTCTGCCAGAGCTGTGTTCTCATCTGGAGGCTCAAACGGGGAAAGGCATGCTTCCAAGCTCACCCCACTTGTTGGCATTGTTCATTTTCTTGCAGCTGCAGGACTCATAGAAGCTTGATTCTTTAAAACCAGCAAGGAGAGTCAGACTCTGGAGTGATTTGCGAGCAAGACAGAGAGTCTTAAGTGATGTAATGTGATCATGGGAGTTACATCCCATCTCTTTGCCATATTGTATTGGTTAGAAGCAAGTCACAGGTCTTCACTACACTCAAGAAAACAAAATTACACAAGAGCATGGACACCAATAGCAAAGGCTCATGGGAGCGACCTTCCAGTCTGTTTGTCATAGTAAACAACTTTGAAACTCTCTCTTCTTAAAGTACTTTCCACATGAGTAATCAAGGAAGCCGAAGACCTGGGAAAATGTAAAATATGAAACTCATTGACCTAAAAATATTCATTCCATGTCTCTTGTTTCAGCTGGGGGTGGATCACACAGAATTCTGTAAACAATCCTTGGCCCAAGATAAATGTGGCATCTTCAAAGGTGTGCCTTGGAGCATACATTTTATGCTTTCCTGGGCATTTGGTTCTGCATCCTTATGACTAAGTTATTTTCACTCAATTTAGTCTTGTGGAATGAGGTGGCTTGTTCCCAAACTCATGTCATGATGACCACAGTTGAGACATTTTCCATGTGAAGCTGTGCTAGCTATTCTTATGTCTCTAATTACTATGTCTCCCCCAAGACCTAGAATGAGTCTCCACAGCCCCATGAAAATTTTAAAAATACAAAGGGAGGCAGGCAGTTAAAATGTTCTTTAAAAAAGTAATATAAGTCATGTTATTAAAAATGAACACTAAAAGAGCTCTATTGATGTCTCATTTTTATCTTCCTTTTTAAACCTCTAAGGAGAGCTTATGTTTTATATTCCACACCTTCTCTTTACTCCAATTAATTATTACCTTAATTATAAAACAGCTGTGATACATTTTCTTAAGAAAATGTTATGCATTTAATGTATGTTCTTACCAGTGCTCATAGATATCATCATTTGAGATTGCATAAAAACCTTGAAGAGGAGGGATAGAAAGAGGAGGGGAGATGGGCAAAGGGAAAGGAGGGGAAGGGAGGGGAGGTAGAAGATTCTTCTTAAAGCACTTAATCCTTAGCCCCCTTTTCTTCCTCCACTGGTTCCCTTCCTAGACCTACATTTAGAGAAAAACCATGATGGTCCATGGGAGACTATAATAAACTAGGGACCAAGTACACAAATTCATGCACCTTGAAAGGAACTGCAAGGCTACGGTGGGCACAGGGGCGGGTCTCAGTCCCTGCCCAGCCCCTCCTGCTGGAGCCCCCAGCCCCCTGTCTGCTGGTAGCCCTGCTCCTGCTGCCGCCATTCCCATGTGCTGACAGTGCCGACCCTGTTGGCACCCACTGACAACACAGAGCAATTGGGCCCAACACCAGCAGCAGGTACAAGTGGGGCTGGTGCTGTCAGTGGGTACAAGCAGCAGCTGCTGCCCTGATCACCCCTCAGGAGCAGTGGGAGGTGGAGAAGCCTTCAGGGACAATCAGGGTCGGCAGCTACTGCTCGCACCCGCTGACAGCGCCAAGCTATCAGGGGGCCGGCACTGGTAGCAAGTGTAAGCTCCAGGTGGGACCACGGCATGCAGGAGCAAAGAATTTTCAGTAACTACCAGAGGCTAACTCTGATGACAGCAGCCAATGCCCCACATTGGTTTGGTGCCCCTGCTCACCTGCTCCACCATCCCATCACAGCTGACGCCCACCATGTTCTGTGCATGCCTGCTGATGGTCAGCACACGTCATAGAGACTAGTTGTTTGGTTGTTCTGCCATTCAGACTATTTGGATATTAGAGTTTTATCTATATAGATGACTGGCAAGGATTGTGAGCTTCAGTCACTTGCTGAACACTGCAGACATTTCTCTAAGGCTTGACTTCTACTAACTGCTTCATTAATCCAAGTATTCCTTCAAAAGGAACAAACATTAAGTTTTGTGTGTGTAGGGAAGATCTTTGTTTAATATGTGGAATTCAGATCCTCATCCACTCCTCCCTGCTTAGCTTATTGCCCCATTCCCATCCTCTTAGGAAAGGCGAAGCTTTGTAGTCAAGTGGACAGAGAGGCTCACAGGAAAGTAGAAGGACATTCCCCAAGGGGCTGGGACAGGAGAGTGGATCTGGTCAGGGACTGGGTTTGGTGGGTTGAGCTCTCCATTGATATGGGAGATGAAAGAGGAACTGAGGGAAAAAGAATGCCCTTGGATAAAGGGTTTTGAGGGGCTAGGAATTGGATGGGTGGAGTTGTGGGAAAGCTAGAGAATAGGGCAGGTGACTTTACTGATGGTTGCTCTAGACTTTCTATTAAACTTCTTAAATGTTAGTGGGAATCTACACTAATAAAAAAATAATGTGCTAATTGGTGTCACTCCTCTACATACCAAGCCATGTCTACCAGACAATCAGAGTGACTATATGCAAATTAACCCAACCAAGATGGCAGCTGGCAGCCACAGAGCTAGAGCAAACAGGTGGCTTCATTGCCCCAGTGATGGAGGAAGCTGCCTGCCTAGGCCAGCTGTGGCCTCTGCTCAAGGAAACAAAGTTTCAATTATAGAAGCCACAGAGCTAAAGCAAACAGGAGGCTTCTTTGCCCCAGCGATAGAGGAAGCTGCCTGCCCTGGCTGGCTATGGCCTTCATTCAAGGCAACAAAGTTTCAATTATAGAAGATAAATAAACCACAGATACCTGCTTCCAGCCAGCTTTGCTGGGAGCTTGGGTTGCTGGGGACTGTGACCAGCCTGCAAACAGCCATCATCCCCTCACCCAGGATGGCCCCACCCTCATAGGGTGAGGGTTCCTGCTGGGGGGCTTGGCCAGCCTGCAAACTGCCCCTCACCCAGACTGGCCAGGCACCCCAGCAGGACCCCCCACCCTGAAGGGTCTGTGGCCAGCCTGCAAATAGCCATCAGCCCTTCACCCAAGCTGGCCAGGCACCCCAGTAGGACCCCCACCCTGATCCGGGACACACTTCAGGTCAAACCAGCCAGCCCCCACCCATGCACCAGGCCTCTATCCTATATAATAAAAGGGTAATATGCAAATTGACCCTAACAGCAGAACCACTGGGAATGACTGGTCACTATGACACACACTGACCACCAGGGGGCAGATGCTCAATGCAGGAGCTGCCCCATGGCGGTCAGTGCACTCCCACAGGAGGAGCTCTGCTCAGCCACAAGCCAGGCTGATGGCTGCCAGCACAGCAGTGGTGGAGGGAGACTCTCCCGCCTCCTCAGCAGCGCTAAGGATGTCCGACTGCAGCTTAGGCCTGCTGCCCGCTGGCAAGTGGACATCCTCTGAGGGCTTCTGGGCTGTCAGAAGAATGTCTGGCTGCCAGCTTAGGCCTGATCCTCCAAGGAGCAGGCCTAAGCCAGCAAGTGGACATCCACTGAGGGGTCCCAGATTTTGAGAGGGCACAGGCCGGGCTTGGCTGAGGGACCCCCTCCCCCATGAGTGCACAAATTTTTGTGTGCCAGGCCACTAGTCTATATATATATATATATATATATATATATATATATATATATATATATATATATAAAATGCAAATTAGGCCAGGATGCCATAAAGGGTCACGACCAGATAGGAGAAAGTTGCTTGCGCAAGTGAGGCCCTCAGTGGAGATGGAGACAGAAACAGGGCGCTGGCGAGCTGCCACACCCAGGCTCGGGCACCCCCATCCCCACCCCCACCCCCGCTCCCCGAGCCAGAGAGGACATGGACGGGGACAGGAGGGCTGGCACACAGCCTCTGTGGCTGAGCACAGGCCCAGAGAGGAGATGGCAGTTCACCTTCTATGGAAGCATGAGGCTCCCACCCGCCTCCCTCCGAATTGGCGGCAGGTCCCTCCCAGCTTCCATGGGCACCAGCAGTTCACTTCTGCCTCCCGCGGAAGCAGTACGGCTGTCATGGAAGCAGCGTTCTGTGGTTCCCACAGGCTCCCGCGGAAGCAGTGAAAGGCCTACTGCCCGCAATATCATGCAATGGGCTACTAGTTCTTAATAAAGACTAATGTTCCTGTGTAGGCTGGGTTTATTTATGTGTTACATCATTCTGATCATCCCTAAGCATGTGCTATTATATGTAAGCATGTTTTATTATGACATCTCCTCCCCCAGCATGTATTTCCTAGGGCTGCCATAACTAACACACTACAGACTGACTGTGTGACTTAAAACAACAGCAATGTATTCTCTCACTATCTGGGTGCTAAGATGCCCAAAAGCAAGGAGGCTGCAGGGCCACACCCTGTCTGAAACTGTAGGGGAACCCTTCCTTGTCTCTTCCTAGCTTCTGATGGTTGCTGGCAGTCCTCAGTGTTCTGTGGCTTGCAGATACATCATTTCCATTCTTTGCTTCTGCCATCATGTGTGTGTGTGTGTGTGTGTGTGTGTGTGTGTGTGTGTGTGTGTGTGTTCTGTGTGACATTACCTTTTATTGTGAGGACACCAATCATGTTGTTTAGGGAGTACTAATTCAGTATGACCACATCTTAACTAATTACATCTGCAAAGACCCTATTTTCAAATAAAAGCATATTCTGAGGGTCTGGGTGAACCTAAATTTAGGGAGGGGACATTATTCAACCCAGTACAAAACATAACAGAGAAATTCACACAACTCAGTTAAAACGATTAACTAATGAAATTTAATATTTATGCTCCAATTAGTTAGACTGGGAAATAAAACCAGTGAAATTCTGCTTGGGGAAGGAATTGATGTGAAACTGTCAACTTCTCTAGTCCTTTCCTGCCAGCAGACCATACTTCAAGCAATGTGCTGTACTTTTCTGCTGACCTTATTCTCCAAACCACCATTCCCTTACACATCCCCCACACATGCACACACGCACCACCACCAGCAGGGAAGGAGATCCCGGTGCTGTGTACACACACTACCCCAGCACCTACAGACACAGCACTTTGCTTCCTCTGTTTTGGAGATGCAGGACTAGCCCCATCAGTGACCAACATGACACAGAGGGAGGGTCTCTCTGAAAAGCGTGGATCTCAGGTTTGGACAGAAGCAGTGCTGAGAGGACTGGAAGACCAGGGGCCACTGGTCTATCTTGTTGTGAGGGCACAGGAAGATGGAATGGATACAATGGCCTTGGAATACTGCTTCAGTATTTGATACCCCATCCCTTTAGCTGAGAAGGTCTTATAGGACCCTCATTCCCCAAGAGTCAGAAGATGTCTTGGGCCATATTTTGCCTGAGCAAGGGGTCTTTGTGACTCAGGACGGGTAGGGTCCAGTCTCAGATTTACTCACATTGGGCTCACATGTGCAAAGAGAACTTTCTATAACTGGTCCAATTTTCCCTGACCTCCATACCACTGACTAATGAGGCAGGCGGGTAGGACTGAATTTTAGTCCAATCTGCTAGACTCAGGCGATTCCAGTAAGCTGTCTCTTTTGAATGAGTCAGTTTTTCCAATTTGCATCACTCTCCTTGTTTCTCTCCAAGATGGTATCTGGGCATGTGGAATGCTTTGGACCATTGGGGGAGAGGGAGGCCCCTAGAGTTATGCTGCTGCACAGCTCTGAGCCAGCTGATGTCTGTGAGGGTGGATGGGCTGCTAGTAGCCTGGACTGTTTGGAGGAAGTTCACTGCTGAAGTGTGTAGCTGGGCCACTTCTAGTCTGTTCTCTCCTTCCTTGGATAAGGCACAAGTCCTCTCTGCTGACTCAGCTCCACCACAACCAGCACTGGCACTCTAGCTGGGACTTCCTCTCAGGCCCCAGACTGGAGGAGGAGTCGACTTCATGTCCCAGCATGGCCACTACCCCCTCAAGGGCCAGGTACTGGGGACCCTCAGAGACATAGAGGCTTATGTCTCTAGTTCTCCTGTTTTGAGCAATGCTACCTGTCTTTAATTACTTATTCTCAGCTATGTCCTCTGCCCAGGACTAAGGCAGGAGGCTGAGAATGATGGAAAGAGATAATTCATTGCCACACTGCCCAGGATAGCTCTACTCTCTGAACCATGAAGGAGCAGAGACTGGTGACGGAGTAAAGGCTTATGTAGAAAGGAGAACAGCATGGATCCTGAGAAAAGATCATTGTATCTCCAACCCACTCAATATTACTGTTGAAGAATGTAGTTCATAATATTGGGGGTGGGGTGAGGACAAAGTATGGCAGACAAATCGGGAAGTAATCATTAAGCTCCAAAAGATAGCGCTGATGGACATTCTGTACCTGCACTGTCTACTATAGTAGCCATGAGCCACATGGATTTTGAGCACTTGAATATGACTAGTGCTATTACTAAGAATTGGAATTTTTAATTTAATTTAAATTAATTTAAAGTTACATTTAAACAGTCACCTGTAGCTAGGGCTACCAGATTGGGCAGTCCAGCTCTATACCTTAACTCTTATGTGTCCCAAACCCCTTTGATACTTGGTCAAACCCATGGACTTTTCTCAGCCTAACATTTAAAATCTATAGGATTACAATAGAAACCAATCAATTTAATATTTCTATCTTCTTTAGTTTTAATTACAATTTTAGAATCATTTAAATTTTTGATGTAGTACTCTATGTACTTCTTTATTACTCTATTAGATACCAATTTAACAATGAGTCTAATTCTGAAGAGAGATGAAAATAAACAATATAGTAAGAGGTATGATACAATGTAAATATAATATGAAACTATCTATGATTTCTCTTGCTGGTAAAGTCACATGTACTCCTCATCTGACTGCAGTTTGGAACCAGTTAGGAGTTTGTGAAAATGAGCATGCACACTTTTTCCCATCCAAGTTCACAAACCTGTTGAGGAGACACGGAGCCAGCCTAAAAACGCCTGCTCTAGACTTATGTAAATAAGACAGGCTGACGAGGAAGGTTAATGCATGCACGAAGTATTCGTGGAATGTCCACCACCTGCCAGGTGCTATTCTAGACACTTGGGTTGCAGTTGTGAATGAGACAGTCAAAGTCAGAATTTTCAACAAGTTTCCATTTCAGTGGAGGAGGGAATCAGGGCATTTCAGATGGTAGTAAATACTGTGAGAAAGTGTAATAGGGTGATAGTGACTCCGAGGAACAGTGACTTTTAGATGGTGTGGTCAGCAAGGTCACTCGAGAAAGAGACTTTGAATTGAGGCTTGAATGAAAGGATCCAGCCATGCAAAACCGGGAGACCTAGAACTAAACGAGGTTCCATGATTGGCACCGGAATCAAGATGAGAGTGGGGAGGGCCTGAGTTAGCGCTGGGATTTGTGAGTCTTCACCTGAGATGGCAGGGAACTTCGATTTTATTCTAAGTGCGCTTGGCGCAGAAGGTGGATTAAGCGACCCTGTTGGTGAAGAATGGATTAAAAAGGAAAGTGGAAGCGGGGAGTTCAAGCAGGAGGCTGCCTTGGTCATTCAAGTGCAAAGTGCTGGTGGCTGGTGACTGTGAATATTGTCATGATTCGGATAAAGAAAAGTGAATGAATTCAGGAATTATTTCCAGAGAGAACTGAGAAACTACAACCAGGGAGCATGAGGAAAGAAAACGATCTCAGAATGACTCAGGGCAATGTGTTTTGCTGAGACCGGAGTGGTCTTGGAGATAGATTTGAGTCAGAATCAAGACATATTTTAGTTTTATTACTGCCCTTTAGCTATTAACATGGAGAGGTTTGGGTAGATGAATCTGAAGTTCAGTGGAGAAATCAAGACTAGTAGTGTAAATGCTGGATTCACCATCATAGAGACAGTATTTAGGCCATGGGATTGTGTGCGATAAACCAAGAGCAGTGTTTGCACAGAAAAGAAAGGCCTGGTTCTGAACCATAAGGAAATCGAGTATTTAGGAATTACTTTTTGATTATTTATTGTGCAGTTTTTTTGGTCTGTACTTTCAGATTGGTATGTGCTTCCAAAAGCAGTCAAGTCCCTCTGCTGATCTGGTAAAAATAGGGTTTAACTGTGGGTTAAGATGATGACCTCACAAAGGCTTCTGATAAAATACAATTAGGCTATTTGCAAGGACCCGTTCCCATACATTCCCATCACTAGCATCGCAATGATGCTTCCATGGGGCATTCACCATTCTCTTTGGTGGGTCCAGCATTGAAAGAATCCCGACTTTATGAGTTCCCCCTTCCTTTGCTGATTGCCTAGGCTATAGGCAGATGACCTGGTCTCTGGCAATCAGATTCGCTTATCCTGGAATTCAAGCAGAAAGCTAGAATGGCAAAGTGGCAGACACTGAATCCAATCCATTCTGGAGAAAGTAGTGGCAACCCATTCACTCCAGAGCCAGGAGTGGCAGAGGCTGCAGCAGTCACAGCCATCGTCCTAGCAGTGTCAGTGACATACAGGGAAGTGTCTCTGTCTGCACACGGCAAAGTGGGAGCATCTCCACTGGATTGTCCATGGAGCCACCTGGAGCTTTCTTCCTTAGAACCCATTCTCCGTGCTGCCCTGGCTGGCCTTCTTGGAGCACCTATTCTCCTTTAATAAATTCCTTTCTGCTAAGCCAGTGTCAGTGTTTAGGTTTCCCAGGAAACAGATAGAGACTTATGTGCAGGAAGTTTGGGGGCAGTGGCCTCAGAATCAACATCTGTGAGGGGCGAGGGAATGCAGGAGAGGGCAGAGGAAGAGCTTGAACTTGGATGCAGGTGAAGTAGATAGAACCTGCACCTGATCCCATGGGAGTCCCTTCAGAGTTGCCCTTAACTGAGATTAGGGAGCTGGTTTTTTTCTAAACTCCTCCCCGCCCCCATTCTCCCCATTGCCCAGTCATTGGGCACAGGCTATCCAAAGGAGGGGGCATGTCCTTGGACAAGGTGACTCACACAAAGAGACATTCCGGGCCAGAGATGCAGGGAAAGCTGTCAGCCACCAGGACTCCCAATCTCTGCGACAAACTTTGCAAGGTACAAATCCATCATTCCCCTGGAATCTAATATCTCCCGACCCCCAATTCAAATGGGAAATTGAGGCTCAGAAATATTAAATGACGGCTAGAAAGTGGTGGAAGTGGCACTCACACTCTAGTCTTAGGATTCCAAATGGTGTTTCTGTGCCTGTCCTCTGTCAAATGTTGCAGAGAATAAACACACCCTCAGGCACAGGCAAGCTACACAAGAGCCAGAGCAAAGCCAGGCCAGTCTTAAGCTTAGGAGGCACGTCACTGTTGGAACTTTTCTCAGGAATGCTTACATTTAGCGAGGATTTGGGACAATGGACCCACCATTTGTGAATGAATCTTATTCTATATTCTTGTGCACAAAAGGCCTCAAAGCAATGACCAAAGCCCCAAGCTAGGTAATACCTGTTGATAGGAGACCTATATTCCTACCTTCACTTATGTTCCCTCCAGATTCTGGTGGGATTTGAGCTCTGCCAGTGAAATGCACTTGCATGATGTTTAGAAGACGGAGCGAGATGGAGACTGTTTTCCTACAACTGGGATGGCAAACAAGCGAGCACTGACGACAAAAGTCAACAGCAGGAGCCAGACTCCATGTCCTCTGCCTGGTCCCCAGTGGCAGGGACAGATGCGACAGGAACAGCAATAGTTTCCTGACCTTTGGCTTGTAGCTACAGTGGTTGATCTTGAAACCAAAAGGCTGGGAGCCATGGCCTAATTTCTATTCCTCCAGCCCTTCCAAATATTGTGTAAGCACTTCATTTCCTGTATTAAGCCAACCTGTTTCTGCTTGAACCTCTTACAATGGTTTTCTTTTCTCTGTGCTGAACCTGATAGGGTGCCCCAAGCCTGAAGCCGGAGGCACTGGCTGCTTTCCACCCCCACCCCCATGATACAACCACAAACAGAGAATAACATAGAATGAACCAAGTCCCTGAGTGCAGAAGGACTCCTCCAGGGAAACCAGGGCCAATGGCCAGATGGGTACTGCTTCTGGAGGTAGAGGGCTAAGAGTAAGGTGACCAGATGTCCGGCTTTTGGCGGGACAGCTCAGATTTTTAACAATTTGTCCTGCATCCCATGGCGCTTTAAAAAAGTCCCGATACTCTTTGTAATATTTTAAGTAATAATAAAAAAAAGAAAAAGAAAGAACCCCCCCACCGCCCTGCGCCGCCACCCCCCCTCCCCCGGTCAATGGTGTACTGCTTTAAATCTCTTAGCCTAAGAGCTGTGTCTTGCTATCAGATTGCAATACTCAACCTTTCCAATGATGACAGTTGGTCCCAGAATAGACCTATCCTCCACCTTTTTGTTCCAACATGCAGAGGCCACAGAGAGGCAAGGCATGAAATCCCACCAGCTGATCAGGACACTTCCTGACCAAGTGCATTGACAAGAGGCTTCTCTAGCAAGCGGATGCGCAGGAGGAGCTCTTGGCCAGTGGCAATTGGCCAAGTCTCAGCCAAAGATAGAGGCAGCAAAAGCAGAGTGAACAAAAGAAAAGCATTATGGACGCGTGCATCCCACCCCCAAAGGATGGAGAAGAGCAGCGAACATTTAGAAATTAAGTCACTTGGGTTTACAGCTATCAAAAGCAAAATGCCTCTTTTCAAACAAAGATAGCATTTTTAGAGAAAAAGCTGCAAAGTCAAGGCCTGCAAATTTAAGCATGAAATGCAGAACGCGGAAGATACTCTGAAACTATTGGTTGAAAGATGCACAATGTAAGAAGGGGTGAAAATAATGGGCAGCCACCTTCATGTCTGTTTGTTTTTAACCTGGTATAATTTTTGAATTCATTGTTGAAAGTATTACAAATGTCTCCCCTTTTCCTCCCATTGCACCTTCAGTTGTTTCTTTTGTGTTTTTTTTTTTAAACAAAAATTACTAAAATACCAGTTTCTACTTTATAAGTCTGTTTCTATGTTCCAGGCAACAGCTGGTCCCACTTTATTGCTGTGGGTACAATGAGTTCTAGTAAATCCTGTGTAATAGTTGTGTTCATATGCTCCATCCTTTTAACCATCTTCTTAATTAGGATGCTGTGCTTTTAAGCAAACCATTTTCATAGTTACTTTATTGCATTTGAATACAGTGTTAGCTTCAATAGACTTAATATAATTTCATGGTTTTAAAAAACGATGCTTTACAGTGAAGGGAATTTATTGTATAACCAGCAGGGAATTATTCCCATGGATATTCAAGAGCCATTGCTCCAGAGGCTTATGAAGTTTGTTGAGAAGGAAAGATTCTGAAGATGTAGTAGATGGTGGGTGAGCCACTTATAAGCCTAGTGTCTTTGAATGTTCTTATCTACATACTGGGATCAGTATCTTCCTTGCCTACCTCACGAAGTCGTTGTGAACAACAAATAAAATATTTATGAAAGGGCTTTTGCAAAGCATCAGGAGTAAAGTGCATTTCAAGGGTGATTACCCTCCCCGTGGAAGCTCCTGACCTCACACCCCATGTGGAGATGGTGGGTGGGATTTAGAAGCATTAGGGTGGACTTGGACTTTCAGGATGCATGGGTGATAGAGCAGAGAGACCATGAATTGTTTAGAAAAGATGATGGAGGATAAGCAGAGCTGAGAGCCTCAGACATTTGAAGACTGAGGGACAGAGGACAGGTGTGGGGTTAACTGTTAGTTGTGGGTACCTACTGATACCAAGGTCCGAGCCTCCTCTCCATTATCCTGAGTGCTTTTCCAGCCTCACCCAAACCTCATTCGTACTCGCATCAGTGTTTTTGAAAAATCCTCTCATTACCCCAGAGCACCAGGGTTCCATTTATTGGGGTCAGATGTCCTAATCTCCCTTTAAATAGAAATCTAATGAATCTTGGCTGACATGAGGTTTTAGCTACACATGCACAAACAGATCCTTGGCAGCGTAATTCTCAAATTTGAATGGCAAAGATTTATGAAGGAGGCCCTAATGCCTTTGGAATAATACTCCATCTCCAGTACTCTACCATAGAACCAAAAGAATATTATTCACCTTTCAAATAATGCCGTGAAACCCATTGTGTTTTCTATGATACAGTCTATAAAAATTCCATTATGTCAAGCCCAGCTGTTTTATCTATTTCTTTTAAATATATCAAAGTCTCAATGTAATCACACGTATAGAGGCATGGAAGCAATAGTAGTAAAAAGATGTGCTTGGAGTTGGAAAACTTAAGTTTGAATCTAATTCTGAACCTTAGTAGCTGGGGAAGTTTGAGCGAGTTATTCTATCCCTCTGGGCCTCGGTTTGTCAAACTCTTAAAATAGGAATGATAGCATCTACTGACAGGGGAAGGATCAGATGAGATAGCGTGGATGAAAGAGCTCGGAGAAAATATCAGACTCTTACTGCATTGATTATGTGCTATAGCCATGAATAAATGTTCTAATTTATTAATATCTCATTGACATTGGAAGACCTCAAATATATTCTTATCTCAAATACCGATCTGCAAACTTCCTAGCTTCAAATTAGGATTGGGAGCTATCCTTTCTTTCTTGGCTTCCCTGCCCTCCTCTATAGATTTAATATTTATTAATTGTGGCCATGCCCTTCTTGGCTGACCTTTCAATTACAGATCAAAGCACAGAGTCTCATTGCCAATTTCAAGTCCGTCTAACTGCTGTCCATATATAGAGGCTTACCTTTACCCCACTGTGATCCTGAGAATCTGTCACAGGAACAGTAAGGGGAAATGTGGAACAGTATGAGTGCTCTGAGCGAATGGAGAGAGGAAAAGACAAGGGCAAAATGTGAAGGCCAAATGATTTTTCATATCAGTCTTACTGGTCCTGAGAATCCATTTGCATATGTAAGTCTAAAACTGAATGCTTAGCTATTTATTTTAATCCAGTGGAGGGTGGAGGCAATGTTAATCTACTGATAAACCTGGAAGGGGAGTAGAAAACAATGTGAAAACGTATTTTCTATCAGATGGGACCTACCACTGGCTAAGTTTCTGTTGGAGTTGGTGGGGAACCAATAACTAACACCACTTTTTCTTGTCCGTATTCTGAACCAACCGAGAAATAAAACACAGGTTTAGGCAGGTAGAGAATCCACGCATCACCTTTAGTATTGACAATGCCAATGTTAAGCTATTAACTACAAGAAAGTGGGCTTCCCACTACTTCCTAATGCTTATGGACATGCCTATATCCACAAGCAAATGGGCTTCTTCCCCTGCGGGCTTAGTCCATGTCTGAGAACAATGGTGATTTTTTTTTTCTCTCTGCAAGTGGGCTTCCTCCCAAGAGAAAGAGAAGAGGAAGCAGTTCAGGAATGCATTTCCAGTCCTTCCTTTCAAATTCACCCTAAGGAGGAATAAGGGGAGAAGAGAAAAAACTCAAAAATGTTATGCTTCATATGGCCATCACTTCATATGGATGGAAACATCAGCCCTGAGAAGCATTCCTCTCGAACAGATCAACCATTCTTTCAGCCCAAAAGTAAATTCCTGGAAGAGGAGTTAACTCTGAAATCCACAATAAATGCACAATTGTCCTTCTTGAAGACGATGACTTGGATGAAACAGCCATAGTTTAAGAATACTTATATATTGCAAAATATTTGGCTGTCACATGTTTCATCTCCATTCTTACAGTGTTTTCTCCTCGAGGCTATCTACTCTGCTAATTATAAAACCATCCATCAACCTGAGTCTCGGAAAACAATAGTTGAAGAGCAGCTGGAAATAGAGAGATTGAGCCATGGATTGTTTCCAGGTCAC
This sequence comes from Murina feae, assembly GCA_004026665.1. Classification (NCBI taxonomy): domain Eukaryota; kingdom Metazoa; phylum Chordata; class Mammalia; order Chiroptera; family Vespertilionidae; genus Murina; species Murina feae. The sequence goes on from PVJC01001752.1 coordinate 38,306, forward strand.
AGAGTCAATGCTACGAAACACTTTGCAGGATGGCATTTTTTTTTCTTTCTCAGCCTGGATTACTTCTTAGTGTTCCTGAGTTTACTGGCATGCGTCCTTCTAAAGTCAGGAAAATCATATGAACCGATCAAGGGAGTAGCCAAAATAAATTGTTAATCATAACAGATGTAGCACCAAAGAGTATTCCATCCTAGTCAATCTTCTGTTTTATTGCTGTTCCCCTTAGCTTCATTGAGGATCTTCCAAGAGGAAAGGAAGCCCATATTGTATATGCTACATCTCATTATCTGCTGCAGGAGAGAGAATAGTAGGAATGTTCAGGGGATACAGGTCAGGATACTTCTAATGCTAATGAGATGTCTATTGCAGTCCAATTCCAACTATCCTTCTGGGGATGTAAAGAGTTTGTGGTCCTCCACTATATGCATTATAGCCTGAGAGTATGAGAAGCCCACGCAGTTTCAATTTTCACAGAGTGGGGATGACCAACAATATATGTGCCTGCATGTTTCGAAAATGGCTTCTTTAGATGCAAAAGTTGTATTAAATAATTGCAATTGCTTCCACTATCTGGTTCAGTGAAATGGAACCAGGCTCACATGGGCACTTAGTTATCTGGACCATTGTCTATTTCTCATTCATAAGAGAAAGAAAGAAGCAAATGATAAGCAGACTACATCAGCAATAACCAAAATCTGTCCCAGGACAGATTGCATTGACACATCCAGCTAATCATAATAGACCCTTGGTTGAACACGTCTGAATTGAACCTGTGCCTCCTCCACATGAGCTGTAGTCTACAGGTGGTTAATGAACTTGCTAGAAGGCAATACGGTTCTTCAATGTTAATTATGGCATAGGACATTGGTATTTACCAAGGAGAGAAAATGGACTTATATGGTTTAAACAAGAAGGAAATATTGTCCAGGCCTCAGATACACAGATGAACAAATTCAGCATCCTTCTTTGAGCCTCCATTGAACCAAAGTTCAATTGCTTTGCAAAATAAAACACAAAGATTGTTGTGCTGTCATTCCTAAAGCATGCCAGCTCCCATCCTGGTGGCCCCATCTAGTAGTTATACATTTAGATGTCAGTCTTTATAAAGCAAGTTCTATTTACCAACACTCATTTACCACAACTCATTTGAACAGTGATTTACACATGCCGATTTGTTCCAATTTAGGCAGCTCACTGCTCTTCTGAATTTGGGGATGTGTCTTATCCGAGCAGCGATCATGAGTTCACGTCTGAAGGAGAATCATATTAGAAAATCTGAAGCTCCACGAAGTCAATCTAAGCTTATTGGAAGACCCAAAGGTTGGAGCTATGATACCAGAAAATGGTTAGCTGTTGCATGAGGAGGATCTAGTTATCAAAGCCCAAGGGAAAAGGCACCCCTCAAAACAGTGCGGATCTCACTTTGCTGTACTTTCATACATAATCTTCTAAACCTGAAATTTCAGTCCATCAGCTCAGGGTCTAGTATCAATGTGTGTGTGTGTGTGGTGCGTGGGGGAGGAGAAGATGGACCTGCTCAGTTAGTGTGGCTCAGCGTTTGGCAGTCATCTCATGCACCAAAAGTTTGCTGGTTAGATTCTAGCCAGAGCACATGCCCAGCTTGTGGGCTGAATCCTTGGTAGGGAGTGTGCAATCCATATTTCACTCTCCCATGTATGTCTCTCTCTCTCTTTCTCCCTCTCCCTTCCTCTCTCTCTAAAAATCAATAAAAATTTTTTAAATAAAATAAGTGATTAAAAACAAGAGTAATGTCAACTAAGGGATAGGCTATTTTTTATTTATCACTATGTACTGAAGAATTCTCAACAATGTGAGAAATAAAATACCTTTCCTCAAAAAGTTATGTTATTGGTCTAAGTTCTACACACGTGCTGCTGTTGAATAATATATAGGTGAGCCTTAAATGTGCACATTTTGTTACCTGTCCTTCAATAAGCATTGCATTCTACATGGAAGTTCCTGTGTAGAATACACAGGGATACAGTTGCCTTTGACACACCTGCAGGAGCTACGTACACTGTTCATTTTGAAGGAAAGTTCTTAATGGTTCAGGGTTGTTGCTGCTGAGTTTTGATGCATTTCTTTCTCCAGCCCCTGTGCTACAAAGTTCATTAAAAGAAAATTTTCACTGTCTGTGTTGTTCTTCTGGCCATTACTATTTTTTGTTTCATTTCATGACTATCTTTGAAAATAATTTTGTCCTATGGGGAGAAGGAGAGTAAAAGATTCTGGGTATCAAATATACTAGATATACCACTGGGTTCTAGGGCTTCTACTACAAAAAAAAAAAAAAAAAAAGCACAAAACATGATTCAGGGGAAATAACAATTTATTTGTGGATGGATGCATGAATGAACAAATGCTACTTCATTACACGAAGATTTGAGGTGGCTTTTAAGAAATACCTATGGAAAATAGCAAACAAAACCTCAAAACTATAGAAAATAGAGTACGGAGACAGACAAGGGTGCAGCGGAGGGTACAGACAGACAGGCTGAAAATTTTCCATGATTGCTAAAGCTACTGCTTTACTTCTTTGCCACTGAGCTTTCCATCATCAAAGAAAATATTCAAGGGCAGACATACCCACTACACCAGGCTATGACAAAGGTAATGTACAGGTGACAGAGGCAGAAAGAGCCCCGGCTGCAAGGAATCAGCAAGCAAGTGTGTTTTCTGAAGTCCTAGGTGCCATAATTGGTAATCACAGCCACGGATAATTATAGCTTAATTAACGAATCATTACAGCACAGGAGGTAAATGTTGCTGGGGCTTCCTACAGAACAGTCTGCTATCCACAGGAGTTTGGTAACCTGATCGTGGAGGGAGAAGTAACAGAGAATGGCATGCAAACAAAGGGTGTAGCCTATGCACAGGTGCACGGAAATGAAAGGTCGTGCCGGTTTAAAAGGCACGAGCACTTCATTGGAATGGAACTTAGAATTCGGGAGGAAATAGGATGTAAGCCCGAAGGCAGCATCCAGCTTTTGAATGATGGCAGCGTAGGCCAACTATGGCCCTTTAGCCCAATCTGGATCCTGGACTGTTTTTGTAAATAAAGTTTTATTGGAACACAGCCATGCCCATTAGTTTGCATATTGTTTATGGCTGCTTTCTCAATCATCACTGCAACGAAGTTGAGTAGTGGCCACAGATCGCATGGCCAGTCTAAAATATTTACTTGCTGGACCTTTGCAGGAAAAGTTGGCCAACTTCTGATGTAGCGCATATTAAGGCGTTTGAATTTTATTTTATAGTTTAAAGGGAAACAGTGAAGGATTTCAAAAACATAGGAGAACTAGCAGGGTATCCTTGGAAAGCTTACTTCACCAATACTAGTCTTAGCAGTTCCTTAAGGTAAAAGTGATTAGGCATGCCACGGAACCCACTCATCTCAGGGAAGACAGTTTCAAGTTAGAGCTACCTGCAGACAGATCTGCTTTAGGTCATGAAGTACAGCATCTCCTGTATCCACGGTTTCACAGCTTACGGTTTCAGTTACTTGCAGTCACCTCGGGTCCAAAAATTTCAGAAATAAACGATTTTAAATTGTGCGCCGTGGTGAGTAGCATGTTGACGTCTCACGCCCATCTGCTCCATCCCGCCCAAGATGTGAGCCCTTCCTTTGTCCATCGTCTTCCAGCGTTCCACACTGGATTGGCTGCCTGCCCTTAAGGCACTTAGTAGCCTTCTCGTTATCAGATTGACTGCTACACTTCAATGCTTGTCTTCAAGTCACCCTTATTTTACTTAAAAGTGGTCACAAACCACAAGAGTAGTGACAGTGGCAATCAGATATGCCAGAGAAGCCATAAAGTGCTTCCTTCAAGGGAAAAGGTGAGCATGCAGAGAGGGAAAAACATATATACAGGGTTCCGTACTATCCATGGTTTCAGGCATCCAGTGGTGGGTCATGGTGACCTATCCCCGTGGTTAAGGCAGGACGACTGACTTTGTAAGCAGGACAGATTTTAGAGAGTCAAACCTTCAAAGATTCTAATCAGAAGCAAGTTGTCTAGCAGACTCAGTTGAGACAGGCTTGAGGATGGCTCTGGAGTAAGGAGAGTAGCTCAGACATATTATTTGCTTAGAAGAATCTTTTAGGATTCTTAGAAGAATTCTAACCCACGGCATGTGGTTAGGAGCACAGGCTCGGGAGCCAGCTTCCCAGTCAAACCCTGGCTATGGCCGCTTATCAGCCATGGACCTTTGGAGGCAAGGCTCAGTTTCCTCATCTGTCAAATGGAGATAGTAATAAGGTTGTGGTAAAGATTAATGAATTATACAGTTTCAGTCACACAAAAAGCAATCAAGAAATGTTCACCGTTTCCACTACCAGAAGCATTCAGATGGAGTTTAACCCTGACTTTAGCTATGACATCTATTATATAAAAAGCCTGTGGTCATCATGCCATCACGCTGTAACAAGCGATCAGCAGGAGGCTGTGTGCGCAGCAGGTAAACACAGATGCGTAGGGACTTGACTCTGGAGGACTTGACCTGAGCTGGGGGCAGGTTTCCAGGCTCCGCCTCCCACCGCGGGGGCAGCAGTGGAGGTGGTGGAACTCTTTCTGGGTCCCACCAAGCAGCAGGACTCTGGGTCCTGGGTCTTGTGCGATTTCGTGCACTGGACCCCTAGTTACATTATATTACATTACTTTACATCATATGTCACCATATTACATGTACATCTGGAAGGAAAATGCCAGCTAGTTGGCACCTATAGAAACAAGAAGTGGCATCAACTAGCGCCCCTCCCCCACCCAAGAATGGGGGAGAAAACTGATATTTGAAAATAAATTACTAATATTTTCTTTGATCCAAAACCCAGCTCTCAGTATTTGTTTGTTAGTTATTATATTTATTTCTTTGGGCTGCCATAAAAATGATCACAAACGGGGGTGACTTGAACCAATGGAAATGCATCCTCTCACAGTTCAGGAAGCCAGAAGTCTGAAATCAAGGTGCTGGGTGAGCCCTTCTTCCTCTAGGACATGAGGCTCCAGGGGACAGTCCTTCTGTGCTTCCTCCTGTTTCTGGTGGCTCTCAGCAACCATTGGCGTCCCTTGACTGTAACTGTGTCACTCCAATCTCTGTCTCTGTCATCACACGACCTTTGCCCCTGGGTGCGTGTCTCTGTGTCTTCCCATGGCCTTCTTATAAGCATACCAGCCATTGAATTTAGGGCCCATCCTGATGTAGTATGATCTCATCGTCAGTTAATGAATTACATATGCAAAGACCCTGCTTCTCTGCTTGTAGTAAAGTCACATTCCGAGGTTCTGGGGGGACACTGTCTAATCCAGTACAGTTATTTACAGCCACATTTTTCCAGCTGTGGCTTCAGGCTTCACTATCTTTTGTCCACTAGTCCTCTGTTGTTGGCACCTGTCTGTACCTCTAGCTCTTACCTGCACCTTGAGGCTCAGGCGCCTGTGCCAGGGAAAGCTCAGAAGCCCAACCCTTCATTGTTTTGCTTCTTCCTTGGCCAAAAAAAAAAAAAAAAAAGGTTCATAATTCCTTGCCTTATGCTTTGCCATTTGGAACACTTTCTATTGGAAAATATGATATTTTCTCTTAGAAAACACATTTCAAGTTGTAAACACTCAATTTACAAACTATTTTTAGGAATGCCTGCATTGTTAATGAGGCGCCACGCAGGGGTTGGGACTATCATCAGAGCCACAGTGGGGATCCAGCTTTGATATAATCCCTCCAGATAATGCTGTCTGTTTGCAATTTTAAAAATGAGTGTCATTATCAAATATTAAAAGTTTATTTGGAGGAAGGCTCATATAACGTCAGTCCAATTTTTAGACAAGATTTTAACTTGCATACAAAGGATTTAAATATTATATTTCTTAATGTGGGTTCATGTAAAATCAGAACCTTGGACAAGGTCTTGGTCCAGGTAATTTATCTGAGAAGTGATCCTGGAAACGATGAGAGAGGGAGGAAGGAGACGAACAGCCAAAATGAGGTGCTTTGTAAAGGCGGCTGTGTGCAGTGAGGCTTGGTCCTCCAGGACTTTGGGGAATTGTAGAGAACACTTCCCCCAAATCGTCCTCTTAGCTGGAGCACCCCCTGAGCTCTTTCTCTCCATCAAATGAGGACTTGCCTCTGGGCCATTAACACCTGCACACTCTGATCTGGGAGAAGGTGCTGGAGCAGACTGTGCTTCAGATGAGGTGCTGACAGTACGTGATGAAACTTAACCCACATGCACCTGTCCACCACAGCCATGGCTTCCGTCAGAGGTGGGCCAAGGAAAGGTGACACAGACACCCGAAGCGCCCACGATATTCATGGAGGATATGATCTTCATTGTGGCCACAATCTGAATGTTAACTGCCCTATGAATTAGGAGTGGCATATTATGTATTTCTTTTTCAAGTAAAATATAATTAAGGTGTTGTAACTCGAATGTAATTTATATGATGTTGTATCAGCCAGGCTGCTTTAGGCAGCAAGTGCAAGAAGACCCAGGTCAAGATGGTGTGAAGAGGAGATTAGAGTCTGGTATGGCATCCTGTGCTGTGAAACATCCATCGTTTTAGCCTCAGGCAGTCAGCGGGGATCCTCTGCAGGTGGACTTTTGCTACAAGAAGACTCATCAGAGGCTCCTCACAGGGTGGCCTGGGTGGGGACGGGTTCTATAGCTCCATCCTGACATGCTGAATGTAGCCAAGGAAGCAGTCTACCACCAGACATGGACTTCTCCAGGAAGCTCCTGGGGAGTTTCATGTTCTAGGGGCCCGAAGAGTAGAGCATGGAGTCCACGCTTTGGGGACAGGGGTGGAGAGTAAGGCTGGGGCTCTGAGCAGCGCAACTTCAAATAATGGCCCAAGCATTTGTCTTTATATATATTTGATCCTTCTGTCCATTTGTAGAGCTGCTGTGATCATTTAGTGGCATCTGGGCTAGCTACAGGGCCTCTCCTTTAACAGAGCATCTATAAATTAGAACTTGACATTGGTTTGAAATATTTGACATGAAGACATTTTCATTAGATGAGAAATCTATTTGCAATCATTTTTGAAATTTCAGCACTACATAGATTGCCGATGACAGAAAAATGAGCTGTCAAACTTGTCAACTATAATTTCAGCTATTGTATTTTTAATAGCTTTTTAAATAATTTTAAGTTTCTATTACCTACTTTTTCAGCGTCTTGTTGACAGCCACATCCCATTAGTATTTTAAAATATCATCACTATATATTTTGATCAGTTATTTCATGCAGCCATTTCAAGCATGCTATATTCACAAATAAAGCTTAAGTCCTCATTAAAATTTTTGCAATTTCAGTTTTTGAAATTTTTACATAAACCCTGTATTCACTATATTCCCTAGTAATTTGCACTCATTTTCTATATCTATATATTTTATATAATTTAAATTCTCAGAGAGCTCCTCTGCCAGGGTACCATACAAGCATTATCATTTTCTATGTGTGCCATGTCATAAAAACAAGCAAGAAATTTAGAAATAGGGTAATTTATTATCTCACGTAAGTTTGGAAGAAGTGCAGTTACTGGCTTGAATAAGTTAAATGCTAAATGGCATCATCAGGTGCCTACAGTCTGTCCATCTCTGGCTCCTCCCTCCTCTGTACCTTGTCTCTTGTCCTCAGATTGTCTCTTCAAGGTTGCATGATGGCTGCAGCAGCCTCCATCCTCAGATCGTCAAGCAACCACATCCAAAGGTGGGAGAAAAGAATGCCCTTTACTTGGGCCCACCCTGGGGGCTAGGAAGGCTCTCACAGAAACTTCCTTACAAACTTGCCATGTCATCTCCATGGCCAGAATGTAGCAAGCCCCTTTCCAGGAAGGAAATCACCACATCAATCAGGTAGAATGTCCCATCCACAAACCTCAGAAGCTAATTCTAGATGATTAGGCAGGAAAAGAGTTTCTTTCAAAGATGTTGGTGTGGGAAACCGCCTAGTGTCTTCACTAGCAGAGCGGTGTGGAGAAGGAGACTGGAATGCTGATGACCCTTGAAGCCCTGGCCAAGGTCAGGGCTATGTACCCCCTGTTTAGTCAATGGTAGCTGAAGCAATTTCCTCACCAGATAGTCATGTCAATCCTTACTGATAAGGTAGTCTGCCTGTTACTCGAAATTGCCTGCCTGAGGGGCTATAGGTGGATCCCAAACTGAATAAAAGGATGGCAAGGCCTGAGCACAAGCAGAGTTCATCCTCCTGGGATGGGCTCATGCCTGGCCCCCCAATTTCCAAATTATTATTTCTTGTCTCATCTCTTTCATTTGTGTGTGGCCCCTCTTCCAGAGCCCAAACCCTGAACCAAGGGGGATGTGCAAGAATCATTCACAGTTGGGCATAACTCACTCATCAACCTTAGCCCCGTTAAAAGGAGGACCAGCCAATGTGCACCTCATGATGTGATGTGATACAAGTACCTGGCACCTCCTGGGACGTATCTCGCAACACCACAAACCCGAACCTGAATTTTCTCAAGTCCAGATCCACCCACCAATTTAAAAGAAATACAACTTGTAGCTAAACAAGTAGCAACATGAGAAGAAAATGAACTAAATCCAGAATATAGGCTGTGCTATGGGGCAAATGGTCCAGTTTTTCCAGAAAATCAATGGCATGAAAAAACAAATCAGAGGGAGGGAGACTGTCACACTGAAAGAGACTAAAGAGATGTGTCAATCAAATGCCAAAAATGTGAAACTTTTTGGATTCAGGCAAGCTAACCACAAGATGACATATTTGAGACAATCAGAGAAATTCAAATGGGAACTGGATATTAGATGCTATTAAATCTTGCGGTCACTAATGGCATGAGGTATTCATTGGGAAAGGAACATGATGCCTGAAATTTCCTTTAAATATTCTAGGGGGGGAAAAGTGGTGGAAGGAGATTGTTAAAGCAAGATTAACAAAATTGTTAATAATTTTTTAAGATGAGGATGGTTGTACAGAAATTCATTTTATGATACCCTCTACTTTTATCGAGCTTTCAAGATTTCTATACTGCATTATAGAAAGTTAAACCAATATCAGGCAGCTCACAGTTTTTTGGGGAAAACTAGGCTTGAAGGGAAATTCCCAATAACCAATCCTTCAAACTATGTCTTCAAACGAGCACGACAGGCAGCCCCCTGAGCACCAAAGGAAAGTACTGCCCCTACTTGTGCCTCCTCTGTGCCAGGAACTTGACTTTGAAATCACAGAGAAATGGATGCTTCTGACACGACTGCCCCCGAAAGCCAGGCATCTCAATGACTCCTCTGGGCCAGCAAAAGGTGGAAACCACATGGAGCCTGTTTCCTTACACGGCTCACTTTTGAACTGAAGTCTAGATGGCTAGAGTCTATATTATGTCCTAGCGGCAATGGAGTCTGAATTTCAGATCACGCTTATACATTGGCAAGGCAGAATTTATAATACCAGCATGTAACATGCCCCAATGTCCCCCAGATATAGAGAGGCTAGCCAAAAGATGATGGGCAGCCATGCCTAGAACAGATAGCCTCTATTACTATACCATAATCACCATAGCTCGATTAAAATTCATCCCAGGAGGCTGGAGAGGGACTCAGCCATCCCTGAAATATATGGACGCCCCAAACCTCATTAATACAGGTTTCTAATGGCAAGCAAGAAAGGGGCAGGGGCAGGAGGGCTATTCAGGATGTGCCTCTTGGGAAGGTGACTCCATAGTGGGTGCCACTGATGTTAATACATCACTCTGATACATAGGAAAGGGACTCAGTCTGGAAATGAGATTTATATGCTAGCTGTATGGCCTTGGGTCAATTACTTAATCTCTCTGCTCTCAGGTAGAATTAAGAGCTAGTTTAGATCAGTGATCTTCCTTCCTTCCTTCCTCCTTCCCTTCCTCTCCTTAGTCCCTCCCACTCCCCAACCTCCTTCCTTTCTCTCCTCTCCTCCACCTCTGAGACACCCTAGGAGCTCCACACAGAGTTAAAAAGTGCTAGACTAGGTGATATTTTAGGGGTTTTTCTCCCTCCAGTTTTACTCAGTGACTCCCACTTGTATTTCATACTTCGTTTTACATTAATAGAGCAAAGTTTTCTATGAGAAGAATAAAATAGACTAGGGATCACAGCAGCTCTATTTCACTCTGCCCGTACACTATTTACTACAATGAATCATTTGCCTGTATCTCGGTTTTTCAGGCAACCAGATGTTCAGATCCCCAAATTATTAGGTGTAGATCACATATATGTTCTGTTCAAGCTGTTAAATTATAAACTGCTAGGAGAAGAGATTCTATCTTATTCCTCTTCATTTCTGCCTGTCTCCCACAATGTCCTGCACAGAGGCTATGCCTAGGAAATGTCGGTGGATTATTTGACAATATGCAAAAACAACCTTACTGTTCTGGGCAGATCATGTCCTCATTAATTGTCACTAGTCCAACGAAGACTGACCAGGGAGTCAGCTTCTCAGGGCTATGGGAGCAGAGAGGGGCCCCATTGGAGATCACTGATATTCCAGAGGTGGCAAGTGAAATTGCATCCCTTACTGTCTCCCCGACTCCTACTCTATTCCTTGGAACACTGATTTTTAAATTCTTCCATCTATGTCCCCAGATCTTTCTACTTTTACTCCACCCATCTTCAGCGAGCAGCCCAGCATTTGTCCTAGTTAGAATCAATGCAAGTACATGGGTGTCATTCAAAGAGAAGATCTTCATCACCAGTGTTGACAGCATCAGACGTGTCAGAAAGCATAATGATGCCATGATGTCTCTTTGATGGTCTTGCACATCATGAGGAAAGGAGCAAAGGTTAAAAAAAAAAACTACTTAACATTCTGCAACGGGTGGTCTTTTCAAATACAATTAATTTCACACAGTAGTCATCTGCTCTTGCATTTGCAAAAAGACCAAGTGGCCCCATAGTCCATTGTGTCTCGCCTCTGCTTTTCAAATCACAGAGTGTCTTAGCAGGAATAGAGCTAAACCTCTCTCCCTCCTATAAATTGTATAATTGGAAAGCAGTAAATTTAAAGATCTAAAAGGAACAGAATAAAGAAAGTGTCAAACAATAGCTTACTCTCATTAATAACCATTTATGTCTCTCATTTGGTAAAGTGCTTTGTGAACAAAATCACCTTTTAAAACATATTCATTTTGTGAGTAGAATATAATCGCATTTGTGAGACTGAGAATTAAATATGGCTTTGAATTCACCTGAAGTGATTTAGTCTTAGGAATTATTTAGCACTGGAGGAGCTCTAAAAATTATAGCAGTACGACAAAGTTTGTTTGCTACAGTAGTTTAAAAATCTACCTAACTTGGAGGACAAAAAGCATATGTGTGTGTGTATATATATATATATATATATATATATATATATATATATATATATAATTTCAAACTGTTAAGAGTGTTTAAAGTTCTCAAATATTCAACATTATTGTTGAAAGTCTTGCCTTTAGTTGCGACTCGATTTTTCAGGATTTATTGTTTTTAGTAGCATGTTGCTTTAATTAGGACCAGCCATACAATCACTGAGTTTCAATTATAAAAAATTTCTAAAGATATTGCTAACATTAACAACTGCACATGAATGGCACCAAATACTTAGTACCTGTCCCATCAGGGACAAATGTCCTTTCTTTAAAGGTTAGTGACTCCCCTCCCCTCAACCTCCAACCAGCTTGTAGAAACGTTTGTTTGACGTTTGTTTTTAAGGGTGGGTGCTAGGTGGCAGTTGTCAAGATATGGCCGTCTGCTCCTTGGAGCTATAATACACGGGCAAGGTCTTTCCAGGCTCTGATTAGATTCTCACTACTGGCATGGTCCAACTGGAAGGAAGGAGAATGGTAGCCTTCTTTTCCTCCAGCATTTTATTATGAAAACTTTCAAACACACAGAGAAAGATGAAAAGAGTTTTACAGTAAATCCCTGTATACCCACTTCTAGAGTCTACAATTAGAATTTTTGTGATATGTGCTTTATCACACAAATAACAATCCACCTATTTATCCATCTACTTATCCATCAATCTAGTTTTTTTTAAAAAAATGAAAATCGAAGTAAGCTGCAAATATCAGTACAGCCTCTGCTAATGCTTCACCATGCATAAAATTAGCTACAGTTCTTTATTTACTTATAGTTCTTTATGGGTTTGGGAACAAAATTTATGTACAGTAAAATATGTAAGTCTAAAATATTTCATTTGGTAAGTTTTGACAAATGCCTGCACCTGTCTATCAAAATAGTTAACAAAATATAGAACATTACCATTGTTCCAGAAATTACACCTTGTCCTTTTCCAGTCAATCCTGCCCCTACCCCCATCCCCATCCCCACCCCCAGGTAATCACTACTTGGATTTTTTAAATTATAGAATAGTTTTGCCTATTCTAAAATTTCATATAAATAGAATCATCTAGTATATACTCTTCTGTGTAAGACTTCTTTCAGTCAGCATAATGGTTTTTAAATTTTATTTAATTTAATTTTATTTTTTTACAGAGAGAGATAGAAAGGGAGAAGGAGAGAAACATCAATGGGTTGCCTCCTGTATGCCCCCTACTGGGGATCAAACCAGTAACCTGGGCATGTGCCATGACAGGGAATCAAACTGACAACCTCTTGGTGTATGGGACAATGCTCAACCAACTGAGAGCCACGTCGGCCAGCTCAGCATAATGTTTTTGAAAGTTATCTATATTGTTTCCTACTTAGTAGTTTGTTTCCTTTTTACAGTGTTGCAGGAATCTTGGTATAAATATACTATCTTTATATATCTTTTCTCCTGTTGATGGGGATTTAGGGAGTTTCCAGTTTGGGGCTATTATGAATGAAGCTGCTTGTACAAGTTTTTGTTGTTGTTGTGGACAAATGCTTTCATTTCCCTTAGTCCCCTAGAAAGAAATGTAGCCTTGATTTTCAATGCCTTAATTTTTGCCTATGAGACTTACAGAACTGAAAGCTAAATGTGTGTTTTTTATGCCAGCTGGTGTGGCTCAGTGGTTGAGTGTTGACCTATGATTCAGGAAGTTATGGTTCGATTCCTGGTTGGGGCACATGCCTGGGTTTGGGGCTCGATCCCCAGTGGAGGGGCGTGCAGGAGACAGCCAATCAATGGTTCTCTCTCATCATTGATGTTTCTCTCTTTCTCCTTCTCCCTTCCTCTCTGAAATAAATGAAATATATTTAAATCTGGGTTGTTTTAGCCACTAACTTTGAGGTGATCTGTTATAGTAGCCGGAGAAACACAAAGACAGATTTTAATATTGGGAAGTGGGGGTGCTGCTCTACCAAACACCTAACAATACGGACATGGCTATGGAATGGGGCAGTGGGCAGAGGCTGGAAGGACTTTTGAGGTGCATGATAGAAAAGTCCAGATTGCTTTGAACAAATTGTTAGTAGAAATATGGATGTTAAAGACTCTGACAGTGAGGGCTCAGAGGAAGGAAGAACTGTGGTAGAGAAAAACACGAAATGCCTCAGGAGTACCTAAATTGTCATGAACAGATTGTTAGTAGAAATATAAGTTTTGCAGGCAGTTCTAGTGAGGGCTCTAGACACATCTATTATTAGAAACTGGAGGAATTTCTACATATGGCAGAAATTCTGGCTCACAGTTACATGGGAAGCAACTTGTAAGGTGCAACTTGGTTTCTTCTTGATGCTATCAATAAAATGTGAGGGGAAAAAAGATAAATCCAGGGGAAAACTGTTCATAAAAAAATTAAAAAGAACCAGGACTTGTGATTTGGGAAATTCTCATCCTATCAAGATTTCAAAAGATGCTAAAAATAAGAGGTTCGTTCTCAAGAAAGCATGCTCTAGAGATAAAGTGTGACAACTTTTGCTAATACCTCATAAAAAGCCAATGGTCAGAGTAGTTACTCATATAAAAAGCTTGTTGAAGAGACTAAGCATGCGACTCATAAATATCAGTAGCCATCTCAGCAGAAGCTAAAAATAAGGATGGGTTATCTAGAAAAGATCTATGGAGGAGGGAGGCACCTATCGAATGGCGTTAATCCTTGTGACATACACAAGAGACCACACAGTTTTTGAGAAAGACATATGGGCAGATACATTGCTACCTTGGACTGAAAGGGACACAGAAAATATGAAGTCAAAGAAGGTTATGGGACCTTGAAAATTCTGCATGCAGGTAGCAAATATGTGTCCCCTTTCATACAAAGAGGAGGGACTGTCTTAGCCTGTTTTTCTCAGTGGATAGAGCATCAGCCTGTGGACCAAAGGGTCCTGGGTTGGATTTCAGTCAAGGGCACGTAACTTGGTTGCAGGATCCTCCCTGGATGGGTCCTGGTCAGGTGCATGCAGGAGGCAACCAATCAATGTGTTTCTCTCACATTGATGTTTCTCTCTGTCTTTCCCTCTCTCTTCCATTCTCCCTAAAAATCAATGGAAAAAAATATCCTCCAGTGAGGATTAAACAAACAAATAAACAAAGCAGAGGGAATGAGTAAAGGCTGGAACCCAGAGGACACAGCCAAGAGTCATAGAGAATAATTCCAAGACCTTGAAATGTAATGGAGTTTGCCCGGTTGAATTTCTAAATTGCTTGGGACCAGTGACTTCTTTTTTCTTCCATTTTGAATTGGAGTACCTACAACTATTATCCTGTGCCTATATCACCATTGTATTCTGGAAGCAAATAACTTGTTTCCTAGTTTCACTGGCATATAAGTGAAGAGGAATTTTGCCTTGAAATGGACTATACCAAGAAATTCACTGATACCCAATCTAGATAGTTTAGATAAGACTTGATACCTCAGAGGTGAAGAAACTTAGATGAGATTTTGGACTTTGAGTTGATACTATAATAGATTAAAACTTTTGGGGAACTTAGAATGGTGCAAATGAATTTTGCATGTTGAATGGATATGAATCTTTGGGAGAGAGAGGGTGAACTGTGTAGGCATAATAATGTCCCCAAAGATATTTACACCCTGTGAGTGTGTTGTGTTACCTTATATAGCAAAAAGGGACTTTGCGGGTGTGATTAAGTTGAGGTCATTGAAATAGGGAGATGATCCTGGGTGATTCATATAGGTCCAATATAATCACAAAACTCCTTAAAAGCAGATGAAAGAGAAGAAGAGAATCAAAGAAGAAGATTGTGATCATGGAAGCTGAGGTCAGAGTTGTTCATTGTGAGCAGAACTTAAGTATCTTGAAGAAAAAGGAACAGGGCCACCTGACAAAGAATGCAGGCAGCCTTCAGAAACTGGAAAAGGCAGGGAAATGTCTTCTCGCTTAGAGCCTCCAGAAAGAAATGAGCCCTATCGGCACTGATTCAGCGAGGCCTGTCAGACTTCTGACCTCCAAAACTGGAAGAACATTTGTGTTATTTTAAGTCACTAACTTTTAGGTAGTTTGTTGTAGGAAAACTAAGACATTTAAGTAAATATCTATGAATAGAATTGCTGGACCATAGAATAGTATTACTCTATGTCTACCTTTATAATAAAATGTCAGACTTTTCCAAAGTGATTGTACAATTTTACACTCCCACCAGCAATATATGACAATGTGCCCTGACTGGTGTGGCTCAGTGGATAGAGCATTGGTCTGTGGACTGAAAGGTCCCAGGTTCGATTCTGGTCAAGGGCATGTACCTTGGTTGTGGGCACATCCCCAGTAGAGTTGTGCAGGAGGCAGCTGATCGATGTTTCTCTCTCATCAATGTCTCTAACTCTCTATCCTTCTCTCTTCTTCTCTGTAAAAAATCAATATAATATAATAAATATAATATAATATAATATAATATAATATAATATAATATAATATAAATCCACATGTAAGTCTTCCTACAACCCTGCCAGGATCTTTAATGGTAATCTTTTAATTGTAGCCATTCTGGAGATTTGCAGTGGTATGTCATTGTGGTTTTAATTTAGATTTTCCTGATGACAAACTCTATTGAGGGGGTTTTTCATGTATTTATTGACCACTTATCATAATTCCTTTGCTAAAAGTTTGGCCAAAATTTTGTCCATTTTTAATTGGCTCATTTGCCTCAGTTTTTATGTATTTTGGATACAACTTTTTGTCAGATATGTGTGTTGTGAATATTTTCTTGGAATATGCGCCAATTCTCTCTTTAAATGATGTCTTTGTTAAGCAGAAGTTTAAATTTTTTTTACCACATGGTTATTCAGTTTTTCTAACATAATTTATTGAAAATAATTTTCTTTCCTCATTGGGTTAATTTGGCATTGTTGTTTTGTTTTTTAAATCAAATGATCACGTAAGTGTTGCTCTATTTCTTAGATTTCTTTTCCATTAATTTATTTGTCCCAGTTATCACACTGTCTTAATTATTTTAGCTTTAAAGATTATTTAAAGTCAAATAATTAAACTCTCATTTTGCTCTTCTTTTTCAAAATTGCTTTGAATATACCAGGTTTTATGTTTTCTATGTAAATTTTAGAAATAACTTGCCAATTTTTGGCAAAACTCCAAGGAAATTTATGATTGGGATTAAATTTTATCAATAGGTAAATTTGGGGAAAATTAATGTTAACAAGATTGAATTTTCTAACTATGAACATGGCACACATTTCTGTGTATTTAGATCCTTATTCTCAGCAGTGCTTTTTTTTTTTTAGTTTTTCAGTGCACATCTTACATGATTTTGCTAAATTTATATCTAAGAATACATATTTTTGAAACTATTGGAAATAGAATTTCAAAGGTTTTATTTTCAATTGTGTGCTTTTAACATATAAAACCACATTGGGTTTTGTATATACTTCCTGTAACTTTGCCAAATTCACCTGTTAGTTCTAGTAGTTGTTTTGTAGGCTCTTGAGGATTTGATTGTGAACAGTCAGGTCATCTGCAAATATAACCACTTTTATTGCTTCCTTTCTGATTTTTATGCATCTTATTTCTTTTCATTGCTTTATTACACTGGCTTCAACCTACAATACTATACTTACTCAAATTGTAAGACCAAGAATTCTTACCTTGTTGCTAATCATAGAGGGAATTTTTTTATTACTTCAACATCATGTATGGAACTATATTTAGGTTCTTTTGTAGTAGATGCCTTTATCAGGTTAAAAAAGTTGCCTTCCATTCCTAATTTTCTGAGAGTTTTTATCAATAATTAATGTGACTTTTGTCAAATGGTTTTCCTGCATCTATTGATTTTTTCCCCCTTCTTTATCCTGTTAAAATGGTGAATTGTACTGATTTTAAAAGATAAAACCAATTTTTCACTCTTGGGATACCCCCAATTTAGTCTGTGATGATTAATTTTATGTATTAACTTGATTGATAAAAGATATCCAGAGAGCCAGTAAAACATTATTTCTCTGTGTGTCCTTAAAGGTATTTCTGGAAGGGATTAGCACTTAAATTGTTAAACTGAGTAAAGCAGGTGGTCCTCCCCAATGTGAGTGGGCATCATCCGATCAGTTGAGCCCCTGAGTAGAACAAAAACGTGGACATCAGCATTCTTGGTACTCAAGCTTTTGAACTCAGATCTGGACTTACACCCTCAGTCTTCTGGATTCTCAGGCCTTTGGATTTCTACTGAATTATACCCCCAGCTTTCCTGGGTCTCCAGCTTGCAGAGGGTGGGCTGGGGGACTTCTCAGCCCCCATAAACACATGAGTTAATTCCTATAACAAATGTCCTCTTATATCTACACTAGAGGCCCAGTGTGCACGAAATCGTGCACAAATAGCTCACTTACACTTGCCTCAACTGGCCGCCCTGCCCATCGCTGCTTGTAGCTTGCTGCCCCACCCTCCACAGGTCATAGCTCTCCACTGCTAGTAGCTCGTGCCCTGCCCACTGCCACGAGAGCTGCTGCTCATTTGGTCATGACAGTGTTACAGCATTAGGATCACTGGTATATATATATATATCTTATTCTGTTTCTCTTGAGAACTCTGACTCACACATGATCATAATGTATTATTCATTTTTATGCTGAAATAACTTTGTCACCATTCTGTTAAGAATACTCATGAAAGATATTGGTCAATAATTTTATTGTATTTCTAATGTTTTTATCAGGCTTTGGTATCAGGGTACGCTGGTCTCATAAAACTAGTCTTTGAAAAGAGTTTATCTAAGATTGACATTCTTTATTCTTTAAATATTTGACAGAATTCACCAGCAAAATTATCTGGGCCTGGATTTTTTCTTCATGTAAAGATTTTAGATAAAAATTCAGCTTCTCTAATTAACATGGGGCTATTCAAATATTCTATTTTATATTGTGTCAGTTTGGCAAAGTTGTATCTCAAGAAATTTTTAAATTTTAAATTGTCAAATTTATTGCAAATTTTTTTCTAAAATATCTTTTTTCTTCTTTTTATGTTGGTAGGTTTTCTACTGGTATTCCCTCTTTATTCTTAGTATTCATCATTTAAATTCTTTTTTTAAAATTCTTGATCAGTTTATCAATGATTTTATCATTGATAGGAGGCTGAAAAATTAAAGATGATGCATAATTCAGAGAGCTTTGGCTTATCTGTAAGCTAAGAATTGACATGGATGGCTTCCTAAAACATTTCCACTAGAGGGTTATATAATGAAACATTTATTGTATGTATTTTTCCATTTACTAATCTATATATAATAATGCATGAGAACCTGAGTTATATGGTAAAAAACAAAAACAATAACAAAAACACAATTGAGTTTGACCAAAACCTACCATTATAGCATCAGGGCTCAGTAGTCTAACCTCGTAGTTAAGGACTAAGCCCCTGAAAATCAGACACACTTGCATGCATATTCCTGGCTCTTGTGCATGCTAGCTGGGGACTTCAAAAAATTTATCTTATTGAATAAGATAGTACATGTGAAGCAATAAATACAATTATTGACTCAGTGTGTTCAAAAATTTTGGCCATTATTTCTTTCACTACCACCAATGTCAATGTTGCTAGCCTGGCTAGACTTAATCTTAGATAACAGATTCTGGTTTATTTGTGTGTTTTTCCTCCTGTTGCATTGCCTCAAGAGTTTCTACTTCCTGTTTTAATTTTGTGAAACGCTGCTCAGCATTCTTTTACCAGTATTGTAGTTGTAAATTATCTCCAGAGGAAGTTTTGACATCAAATGGAGTGTTGTCTTTGATTGGTTAATTAAAGTGATTTCTCTACCATTTTCATTTGCATAGTTCTTCAGGGATGAAGGAGTACTGCCAAGACTTTTCCCATATATTCTTGAAAATTATCTAACCAAGATTAAAAAAGACATTAAAATACAACCCCAAGCAAACAGGAAACTGACTTTTTTTTTTTTTTCGGGAACTTAGTAAAAGCCAACTTTTTGTGGTTTATGTGAAGGTTCCTCCCACAAAGTTCAGAAATTCATCTTACATTTTCAGTCTCATACTCTTCTCTTTTTCCAGGTTGCCCTCAAGGATACCACCCTTAAAGAAAATGGTTTCAGAGATACCTGCACAGATTTCTTTTCCCTTCTTACCAAACAAAGATGTTGGGGTTTTATTATTTTCTGAGATGAAGACAATCTTGTAGAAATACCAGACAGCCACAGTGACTGCAGGCAACTATAAATAATTTCCCATCCATAACCAAATACAAGAACCTGGCATGCTGTTTACAAAGCCTATTAATCATTCTTTAGTCAAGGGGAATGTCAAGCAGTGGACAAGCCTGGACAGAAGATGTGTCTTTTGTGGCGAGATTCTTTTGGCTTATTATATAACTCCTATTTTATTTAGCATAAGACTGCTGAGCTATCCTTTGAACTCATGGCAAGGTTTTGACTTTAGAAAGTGGCACAGCTGAGCAATTTTATTTGGAAGAAAAAGAGAACTTGATGGGCATATATACCTATCTGCCTTCCTCATTGCTTTTCATCTTTAAAAATATGTTGTTGCTGTTATTTTAAAGCAAGCCCTGGCAAGCGAGGCTTAGTTGGTTGGGCATCGTCCTACGCACCTGAAGGTCGTTGGTTCAATTCCCGGTCAGGGCACATGAGTGGTTTCAGGCTGAATCTCCAGTAGGGAGTGTGCCAGAGGCAGTTGATCGATATTATGCTCTCACATCTATGTTTATTTCTTTCTCTCTCCCCCTCTCTCTCTCTCTAAAAATCAATAAAAATATTTAAAATAATAACATAATAAAAATTTCGATTTGTTTTCATGTGATGGCAACCTGGGTGTGTATATTATTTTGTGTTCTGTTTTCACCTGCTACCACTTTTTATACACATTTTCACATAACGACACAGAATATATATGTGCCATCATTGACTAAGAAGCATTCAATTATGTTAAGATAATTTAATGTGCTATCTCTTATTGTTGGGAATTTAGATTATTTCTAATTTCTTAGCTGCTCTAATAAATATTTGACAAATAAGGATTTCACTGTGTTAGTTATCTTCCCTCCTTTTGGGGCTGTTTCCTTTGTATATAGTACAAATAGTTCTGTGTATGATGTTAAAGCTTTATTTCAGGAGGATAACCAGAAGGGGAGATTTCTCCTCATTAAATCTTTGTAATCACATTTTACTTCAAATATTCAAGCAACAGTTATTTTTCATAACATTTCTTACTTTTCTTTCTTTTTGGGGCATTTCAGAATCATGGAGTTAAAACAAGAACTTTGGAAATAGCTTGTTCAACTAATAGTTACACTTATACACCAAGTATGATGCTGACACAACCCCTTCCCCCCTTTTTAAAAAATATGTTTTATTGGTTTTTTACAGAGAGGAAGGGAGAGGGATAGAGAGTTAGAAATGTTGATGAGAGAGAAACATCAATGAGAGAGAAACATTGATCAGCTGCCTCTTGCACACCCCCTACTGGGGATGTGCCCACAACCAAGGTACATGCCCTTGACCAGAATTGAACCTGGGACCCTTGAGTCCGAAGGCCACCGCTCTATCCACTGAGCCAAACCGGTTAGGGCCCTCCCCTTTTTATAAATAAAGAAAAACAACACCTGAAACCAAAACTCTGGGAATGAAACACCAGTACTTTGGTCTTGAGTTTGAATACGACTTTTCCAAAGTTTTACCTTTAATAACCACCTATAATCATCCCATTGTATTGTCTCAATAGCATACAACAGAACACATTTGCTGTCTTTTGTCTTATTTTGCCTTGTTTTACAGATGAGGCACACAAAAACTAACAGAACTGATTCAAAGTCATTCACTTCTTTCTTGGTCAAGCCAGAATACAAACTCATTTTAGTGACTTCTTTGCCATCCTTCTGCCCTCACATGCTCCCACAATTAGAAAGATGCGCCAGTTCACGTATGTGGGAATGTAACTTGTATGCTACTTTTTATAACTGAATTGCAAACTCTTAGTCTACCCAGCATCACAGCCTAGCATTTCCAAATATCTGGTTACTGAAATCATTATTTTCTGATAGATAAATGGGCAAGAATATAACTTCAAAAAATACTTACCGGGTACCCTTTATTTGTCAGGCGTTCTTCCTGTCTGGGGGGATTCAGTAATATGCAAAATAGGTCAGTCCCGACTCTTGTGGCCAATATGTATTAATGTGGATGTTCAAACTTATTAATGATCAAGTATCTAAAAAAGAAAAAGAGCAATCAAGTACTTTTGTATTATTGTATCAGATCAGTTCTTTAAAACAAAAAGAGAAAGCAACTCAAGGCTTATAAGTTGTATGAAACTGAGACTTTTATACATTACAAGAGGAACTGTGATGTTATAATCCCCTTCTGGGAAAGAAATTTTGCAATATGGAGAGAGCCTTAGAAATATCTATACTTTTTTAATTCAAAAGTCTCACTTCTGGAAATCTTTTTTTTAACAAAAATAACAAGTATATGCACCAAAGTGTTCATTTTAGTGTTCTTTATAATAGTTTTTTTTTTTTAAAGAATGACGATGGAAACAATGAATCCATACAATGGAAAAAAATAGGCTTTGAAATATAATATGTATGTATAGTTTGTGTAAAAAAGACTATAAAATGATATATTCAGTATGGTCTAGAAGGAGTAATACCAAAATGATAAGATTATGGATGGTTTATTTTTTTCCCTTCTGTTATATTTCTTGGTACTTTCTTGATTTCTACAAAAAGATATTATTACTTTTACTAGAAGCCTTATGCATGAAAATTCGTGCAGCTGGGGGTGGGGGGGTATCGCTCGGCCTAGCCTGTGCCCTCTCACAGACCAGGAGCCCTCAGGGGATGTCCTACTGATGAAACACTCGTGGGCCTACACCACCGTCTTGCTTTCCTCTATGGGAGGCAACTGGCCAGCCAATCAAGGAATGGTGTCAGCCGGCACACTCTCCCCATCCCATCGTCCCGATCGCCTCTCCATTGCTGCTGGTTGCTGCCACCCATCATGTTTAGTTATAGATGTATTTATCTGTGTGGATATACAACACTGAAAATGTTAGTGGGAAGAAAAGAGCACCAGAGGATGTGTGAGAAATGTGTTTTCTCAATTGTCATCTTCTCTTACATTTAACTCTGAATAGTTTATTTTCTCTCTTTTATCTTATTCGTGCTAGACTGCTGTATTACAGCGACCCCAAAAGAGAATTTAAAAATTAATGTTGGATTAAAACGTCATCTTCTTGTCTTGCATACTGGGTTAGAGCCCACATTTATTATACATGTCCTTGAAGATTCAAATTCAAATATCTCAGGAATATCTCAGATATTCTCAGGAATATCTCAAATATCTCAGAATAACTGGAGTTATTCTCTTATTCAACAAGCTGACTGTGTCCATCATCCCACATTATTCGACAACCATCCCTGTCCGGAAGGATGGAAATGAATTCTGGCCAAGGGCCCAGAAAAACCTGCTGGAAGCACAGGCAGAATGTTCTACCTCAGCCTTCAGCCTTGATCCCCCAGCTTTTCCAGGAACTGCTTCGGGCTTATCTGGACAGAGCACTCTGTGCTGCAATGGCAAGGTCAGCTCCAGAGTTAAACTTGGCCTGGTCAGGAGAGTGCGGGAAGACTGGGGGTGGGGTGAGGCAGGCAGGGAAAGGTGTTGTGATGCTGACCAGCTGCTCTCAGGGCCTTGAGAGACTTCCGATGACCCGACCTTTCTCTCCTCCAGGCCCTCTGCTTGTCCTGATGCCAGATGCCATGTGCCTGCTAGGATCACAGATTTAAACAGGATGAAACAGTGGGGGCAAATCTTGGCTACTGAGATCTACCTGCAGAGTATCAATTCATTGCTGGTCCCTGCTGAATTCTTAAAGAAAAACAGCTAGTAAACCCACTTTATGTTTAACATTGCCATTTAGTTGAAAATGTTGTGTTACTAAGAAAGCCTAGTTCAGAAGGATTTAGATTATATGTGTTTATTTCTTTTATTATTAATATATGTCTATATAGGTATGTGTGGGAATACTTAGCAATTAGATTTAGGACAAACTATACTATGCTATATTATTTTATGAAACTTTTAAGGTAAGACTAATTCAGAATGCCTAAATATTTTTCACAAGAAAATATTTAATTTTACTCAAGACTCTGACAATATATAAAAGCTTTGTGGCCTCAGTCCCCAGTGGGGATTGTGCAGGAGGCAGCCAATCAATGATTCTTTCTCATCACTGATGTTTCTCTCTCTCTCTCTCTCTCTCTCTCTCTCTCTCTCTCTCTCTCTCTCTCTCCCCCTCTCCCTTCCTCTCTAAAATCAATAAAAATATTTTTAAAAATATAAAAAATATTTTTAAAAAATAAAAGTTTTGTGCCTTGTGTCATAAAAGTTCTACTGAAATGTTTGCATTCAGTTAAAAAATGTGCTGAGCCCAGCTGGTGTGGCTCAGTGGTTGAGCATTGTCTGTTCAATTCCCGGTCCCAGCACATGCCTGGGTTGTGAGGTCAATCCCCAGTAGGGGGTGTGCAGGAGGCAACCGATTGATGATTCTCTCCTCATCGATATTTCTCTCTCTCCCTCTCCCTTTATCTCTCTGAAATCAATAGAAACATTTTTGTTAATGTGCTCAAAAGAGGAGCAGGGCCCATGGAGCACTGTGCAGAGAACTCGGGACTGGCTAACCAACCCTAGAGTTTGAGGAAGAAGGTTCCTCTCCACCTCAGAGCTTCTGTTTCTATATCTGTAAAATGAGAGCATTGAGTCAAGACACCTCAATGTCCCTGTCTGGCTCTCTGGCACAGAGGTGACACGCTGGGCTCCCAGGAATCCATACCTCTCCATGGAGGTTACTAAAGACAGGAACTCGGGGACCAGGCTGTGGACTCCGCCTTCACCTCCCATCTGTAATGTGTGCTGTGATTACAGAACTGTGTGTGTTCATGACTTCAGGCAAACACGTGTTGCAAGGGCTAGGAATAGCAAGACACAAGGACAGACAGGAACTACTGGGGTTGTAAGCAGGGCCGAACATCACGGAATAGAAACACACCACTTGGAGGCTCCCCTGACCAATACTACCTCCTCCCTGAAGCCAGCCCGGGGCAGACCCTGTCACCCTTAGCAAGGACCACTATCCAGTCATCTGCTCTCACTAAGAGTAACGGATCCCTTTGTCCTCCACAATTTGGAGGCTGGGTCAAAATCAGAACGGCCTCCAGGGTTCACTACTGGCCCTCAAAACTCCAACAGCAAAATACACATAGCCTTTTAACAGCTTATCGTAGTAGATGGCTCCTTTGTTTAACCAGCCTTGCTGGGCGTCTGCTATTGCCAGAAAGGCATTGGGGATGGAGTCATGAAGAGGACACAGTCCCTGCCCCAGAAGACATCCTCACCATCAACTGGCTTTTCAGTACCATGAGATTCATAATATCTAGGGTCATGGGAGGCGCGACCTATTGTACCCACACTATTTTACTTCCATCTCTTGTCTCCTGGGCCAGTTATTAAGTAAATATCTTTCATTGTGAAGCCCAGCCTCTCTACTCTGGAGATGCTGCAGCTGGGCTTTTGCAAACCATATTTCTGCTCTGCCAAGCGGCCCAGGTTAAGTTCTACTGGAAGGAGGGCTGAGGGGACTGTGAGGCTGAGGAAGGAAGGATACACTGGCTTCTTCCTGTGTCCCGGCCACGAGTGTCACCTCAGCAATACATATATATATATATATATATATATATATATATATATATATATATATATATATTTACCAATTTCAAAGAGGAAAGGAGAGGGAGAGAGAGAGATCAAAACATCAATGATGAGAATCATTGACCGATTGCCTCCTGCACGCCCACTACTGGGGATTGAACCAGCAACCCAGGTGTGTGCCCTGAATGGGAATCGAACCGTGACCTCCTGGTTCACAGGTCAACACTCAACCACCAAGCCACTCTGGCTGGGCCCAGCAACACACCTTCCAACAATTCTTCACTGTAGCAGTGGCAGTCCTTCCCACAGGTTCCTGAACCCAGTTTGCATTTTCCACGCAATGAGGACCCACTTGATTGCATCAGCCTCCAAGACACCTGTCTGGGCCTCTCAGAGCCAGGACCCCAGGCTCCTTTGAGCTCCTGGACCAGCACCAGCAGGAGCATCCATCCTGCAGAGGCCCGGGTTTCAGTTCCACAGGGCCAGTCCCCTCAGGGTCGAAGTTTTGATCATCGCAAGCTCTTCTCTCTGTCGCCACAGCCCTGGGATAGTAGCTGCTTCCTGCAGCTGCTCCCTCTGAGACACCTAAGACTTCCGCTTTCACCCTCTGGTTGCCCAGCACACAGCTTCCATGAGGGGCCTGGTTCCTGTCTCCTGATAAGACCCTGTGGAGGTCAGAACATCCAACCTGGAGAGAATTTTTATAAACGCTTACTTGCGCCCCACAGAGAATACGCCTGCAAGCAAGATCTCGACAGACTGAGAAAATGCTCCTCAGAGTGACAGTTTGCAGCTTCTTTTATGCATTTGGAATTAAGGAGAGAATTTAGGGAAGATTAAGGAAGGTGGGAGAAAGCAAGACAGGGACTGGATCACAGGACAGTTAACTGTGTTCCTTGGAGGGTGGTTTTGCTGAGGGATCTGAAGGACACATTTCAAAGGTTCATGTAGGTGGTTTCTCTTCTGAGGGGTCTGAAAAGAGGCGTTTAGAAGGTACCTGGTTGCACAGAAACAGTGGGCAGGACTAGCTGAAGGCAAAGATGAGCATTTTACTGAAGAAGTTACCTGCCTGGCGTGACGACTCACCAGGCCCTGCCCAGTTAGAAATTTATGACCAGATCACCCTGTGGGGTTACTTTCGATAGAATCTGGTCCACAGTCCTGACTGAGACCCTCCCAGGCTAACCCGGCAGGCAGTGCAGTGCAGTGGGCAGTGGCGTGAGCTGGGAGTCACTGGGCCTGGATCTGAATTCCGTTCCTGGAACCTGCTGGCTCCTGGGCCTGGAAGAGCTACCTCATTTCCTGCAGCCTCGCTTCACTGGAATTAGGATAGTTTCCAGCTGTTGTGAGTATCACTGAGATGCTGGGCACAATTTCCTGTTCCATGATTTGTAGCCGCCATGATAACCAGACTGCTAGTTTCTAGGGCAAGCATGTCAAACTCGCCCCCCGCAGGCCGCATGCAGCCCACAATGGATATTTTTGTGGCCCAGCCAATATAACGGTATGTAAGAAACATTTTAATAAAAATTTTGTAACTTAATTTTTACAATGTCCTGTTATAGATAATTATTAATAACGAGCTACGTTCGCTAATGACTGATTGCTATAATCATGTTGCCTTCATTTCCCGTATGTACCTTACGCGCAGGCGCACCATTTCTATCAAATATTTTAGCAGCCAATTGCCACGACATTTGTCTTGGGCTGACTTGTTTGGTGTGCGCGGCAGGGAATATTTCGCTTTCAGAGAACACGAAGAATAGGTTTATTTGTGTTACACTTATTAATCTGTGCAGTTATTCAGTGTCTGGTAAGTTAATGTTCAAGAAAAAAATATTCATTTTTATTAAAATGTCCTATTATTTTATGTTAACGATGATTCCTTTATCTCAGCCCTTTGTATTCAGCCTGTCTCTATTGAAATAAACCTACACTTGTGTGAAAAGTGAAGCTTTAGTGTTTTTTTGCAGCCCCCATAAACTTACACCTTGTTTATTTGGCCTGTGTTAGCTTTGGAGTTTGACATGCGTGTTCTAGGGCCTCGTACATCTTATTCCAGTCTGGGCGCATTATAAATCTATTTATGAGATACATGTGTGATAAGGATGTGCTGAATGAGAGGGGAGTGCTTGAGAGAAGTGCGGCTCCATGGAGTAACTAACGTGCGCCGATGTGGCCTGAAACCCTTGGTGCTGGTCAGCTTTTGTCTCGAAGTTATGGTTTGAAACATCTTTTTAAGTTGTTATTTTAAAATGAGGAGCAATGAGTTTACCTGGATGATAGGGGAAAAAAACCTGTGTCATTCATTCTTCCACCAGCGTGGCTACCCTTAGGGCCTGGGGGGTAGGACAGGGGAACGCACCACATCTTCCAGAAAGTTTGGTCGGTGGAGTAACACATTTGCGGCTCTTTCCAGCCAGATAGCAGACCCTGGTGTTGTTTTTTTTTGTTTCATGATCCACTTCGTAGGGAGAAAGATTCTGACTGTCCTGATGCAAGTGGGGCCATCTCTTCTGTGTGTTGAAGTCAGGCCTCTGATGCGAACAGGGAACCTTGGAAGCCAACAAGGTCCCGCGTGTGCTGGGCTTTCGCAAGTCAACGTGGATAAAAGCCGTTCCAGCAGGGAGGGGAGAACAAAACATCTATTCTTTCAGCACAGCAGATAGCGCGCCACCCAATCTGGGTAGCGGCTGTGTACACAGGAGGGGGAGGAGGTCAGCTGCGCTTTCTTGTTTCACATTCAGGGTTACGTGGGGCTGGGCCTGATAAAGGTATTTGTGTCTAAGTCTGGAAGGTGTACAGTCCCAGCCAAGACTTTTCCAGGCAAAAGGCCCGAATGGGGATGTGAAATACGCCATTTATTCCAGAACATTTCCTCCTCACAAAAGCCCAGAACTTCTTCAGAGAGAAAAACAGCCGCACAAGTTGCTAGATCATTCATGTCTCCAACACGCCGAGAGCCTAACAGCTGAGCAGGGCGGCAGGCGTGACAGAACCCGAGCTCACTTCCCAGTGAGATGCTTCCTAGCCGCCAGGTAGCTATTGATTTCTCTGTGGAAGGGTGGTGACTTCTAGACTCAGAAAAAGAGACTGGCATTTGCAGAAGGAGCCAGAGAGTGATCTTCCTATTTTTCTGAAGAATTTTCCTGTCTCCACACGTACATTTTGGGGGGCCCAGGGCCGTATCCCCCTGGGAGCCCCTTTGGAACATGCTCTTTCCAGCCCAGGGGAAGAGCTCCTACTGGATGTCAGTGAACAGGCGATCCCGTTCTAGACTGTGTGCGGACGCTCTGCTTTCCCGTAGACACACATACACACACACACACAAGCACACACACAAGCACACACATGCTACATCAAAGAGAAGGATAAAAAGGAGACTTAAGAAAAAGGAAGGAGGGAGGGAGGTAGAGAGAGGGAGAGAGAGAGAGAGAGAGAGAGAGAGAGAGAGAGAGAGAGAGAGAATGAACCCTTTGGTAGAGATCATTGCTACTGCATACACTAGATCTTCCTTTTCTCTGGTTAATCATTTCCCAGGCTGGAGGTGGAGAGCCCTGGGGAAATAAGAAGTCTCAGTAACCTAAGGGGGAAAGGGCTTGACTGTACCTTGACCATTCATTAGGCTGGGGTGTGTCAGTCACCTCTGCTGTGCTTATTGGGTGCAGGGTAGAGGTTCCCCCTGGGCCTGGACTTGAGGCTGGTGGTGGTCCAATAGGATCCCAGGCTTATCATCAAGGAGAGGTAGTGGCTCTCAGTGAGTCAGGACCAGCAGGAGATGGCAGTGAGGGGAGCCCCCTTTCCCCCCATACAAGTCAAGATCAAAGCCAAGTATATCATCAAACTAGAGGGAACATCTCGTTGATAACTATGCCTCAGGCAAGTTCAAGGGCAACAGGTAGCAGCCAGGCAAGGCTCAGAGGCCTGGGTGCCCTTTAAGTTGAGCCTGTACGTCCTCTGTGTTGTCCCAGCCCAGGCAGTTGTTGGTCGGGCAGTTATTGGCTGGCATTTGTTATCTCAGGACACTAAATCTGTGCTTCTAAGCCTGGCCATTTCGTTACCTTGTGGTTTCTTTTCCTCCTTGGTATCCTAGTTACACTTATGTTGAAAAATGTTAACTCTTTCTGGGCTGAATTAAGGTATTAAGGGTGTGTCTATATCTTAGCTAGGAAAAATTAAGAGGGGGAAAAAAAGCATTTATAGCCCAAGCATGATGAATATACAATTCCATTTCTCCATTCTCTGTTAGGTGTCTTACCGGTTTAAGAGTCAGCTGAGCACTGTTCAGTCTCAACTTCTTTGTTAATAGCCGTGTGACCTTTGACAAGTTAATCTCTCTGAGCCTCAACTTCCTCATCTATAACATCAGTCGTATCCAACTCACAGTATTGCATGATCATAAGGATCAGGTAAGTTAACGGGATTGTGGCAGAGGCTGCTCCTAAATATCTACCTAAATATCTTTTCCCTCCTTTTCTGGAAATGGATTTGTACCTGGACACATGGCAGTCTGAAATAAAGACCACATTTGTAGTAACCCTGCAGCTAGTTGTCCCATTTGACTAAATTATGGCCAGTGAGTTACACATGGACGTGTGGTGGTCACCTTCAAGGGAAGGTCCTTACATTGAAAGAGAAATGCCTTGTCGCCCACTTTGTTCTCTTCCTGGTTGGAATGTGGACGTGATGGCTAGCGCTCAGGCAGCTCTTTCAGTCCAGGAGGCGGCGCACTAAGGTGATGAGAGAGCACGAGGAGAGAAGCCTGGATTCCTGTGAAGTTTGAGGGAGCCACTACGCTGCCTCTGGATTCATTTCATGGGAGGAATGAATTAACTTTGGAAAAAATTCATTTTGAGAGGGTTTTTGGTGACTCGTTGACCTTAAATTTAACTGGGTTTGTACAGCACATAGTGTGTTTAGCATAGTGTAGGTAAAATCTTACATGTGTCACTTCTCTTTGCTTTTTAAGAAACACATACCACAGATCTAAAGAACAGGCATAAAGTGAAAGGACCACAGAGGGAACATTGGTGCCGCTCCCAGCGGTACGTGAGTAGGACAAGAAAGATAGCCTTTGCCAAGCAGCAGCTAAGGACCACCGAGCACCAGCCTCCTGGCCTCTCTTTATCTCCCCTACTAAGCCTTCCCTGCAACCAGCAATATGATCCGGAGAAGAGGAAAAAGGGACCAAAAAAAGAGCTCCCTTGGAAGTAAGTCAACCTGGGATTGCCTCCTGGCTTCTCCATCTACTAGCTGTGTGACGTTGGGCTAGTTACTATCCCTCTGAGCCCCAGTCTCCTCCTGTTAAAATGGAACATGGCACAATACTTACCTGCAGTGTTGTGCTAGGACTTAAACAATAAAATGTCAATATCTTAACTTAATGCCTGACAAGTTATAACTATTTGGGAAATATTTCTTTTTAAATATATTTTTATTGATTTCAGAGAGTAAGGGAGAGGGAGAGAGAGAGAGACAGAATCAATGATGAGAGAGAATCATTGATCGGCTGCTTCCTGCATGCCCCTTACTGGGGATCGAGCTTGCAACCCTGGCATGTGCCATTGACTGGAATCAAACCCAGGACCCTTCAGTACACAGGCCAACACTCTATCCACTGAGCCAAACCAGCTAGGGTATATTTGGCAAATACTTTGAAAGTAATCTGAATTTCATCTTTTATCATCCCCAACCCTAGCCCCAGGCTTCCTCCAGATCCGTTAACTAACTGTGCCCAGCATGGACTGTCTTCTCCCAATGTTACGAGTTTTGCTCACTGGGTTCCTACCTAGAGCTCCATTGCTTCTCTTGGTTTCTCCTTGTCTTTCGTCAATTTTCAGGGCAGCTGTAGGCCCTTCTTGACTTCCGGCCCTGGGTGATCTCGCTCCCTCCCCTCTGAACAGTGCCAGCATTTAATATCCAACCGCTCATTAACATTTACTGCCTTGTATTGGTATTTAATTTTTCGGTGCATGTCTCATCTTGCCTGCCATACTGTGCTCTCTGCAAGGGTGTGGCTCATGCCTTTTCCACCTTTCTAGCCCTTCAGCCTTTAGCTCAACGCTATGTGCAGGCCTCAGTGAAGACTTGCTGAGCAAGAAAACCAAATCCAATTACCCAGAACGCGCTCACTGTAATCTGCCTTCTGAACCTACGTGCCCATTGCTTTTCTATGTTCCTCAGAGTTCAAAGCTCCTTGAGATGATGTCTTCCTGTGATATCATCAGGGCTTGGTAACCTTGCACAGCATCACACCTAGGTCCAGCTGCAGGGATTGCTTTGCTGACTTAGGGCAGTCACAGGGCACAAAGGGAAAAGCTAAGAGAGAACTTCCTTTAAGAGAAATGGTCACTCACACCAAAAATATAATCAAATAATGTTTTATGGGCACCCTGGCCAGTGTGACTCAGGTGGTTGAGCATCGTCCCACACACTGAAAGGTCACCAGTTCAATTCCCGGTCAGGAAACATGTCCAGGTTGTGAGTTCCATCCCCAGTTTGGGTGCTGACGGGAAGCAACTGATCGATCTTTCTCACATCAGTGTTTCTCTCTTCCCCTCTCTCCCTTCCTCTGTCTCTAAAAAGTGATGTTTTATAGAGTAGTGAGTTGATACCACTACTTGGAACACATTCCATTTGTCTTCTGAAAGTGGAATATTGCAAGGTCACCCAACTCTGTGATTTTGGATATAAGAATGCATTTCATTTGTCTTTTCAGAGTGCTGCACTTGAACTATGTGCCTGTGCTTAATCTGCATGCCGCCCCTCAGGGCCTCGATGAGATGAACAGAACAGCACTCGCCTGATCTGGAGTTTCTGGAGGGGTGCTCTCCCTCCCCACACCCCAGGCGGTGCACTGCCCTCCCTGAGCCCCCTGGGAAGGCCACAGGACTGAGGGGTCGTTCCAGCTACCGAAGGAGATTCTAGTGCCATCGCTTCCCCTTTTCAGTAGGTCACTTAAGGCTCGCTTGGGAGTGCTTATTAAAAAGATAAATTCCGCCCAGCCAGTGTGGCTAAGTGGTTTGGTATGACCTATGAACCAGAAAGCTGAGATTGGATTCCTGATCAGAGCACATGACAGAGTTTCCAGCTCAGTCCCCAGAAGGGGGTATGCAGGAGGCAGCTGATGAAATATATCCCACCTCCCACCCCCAGGGATTCAGTAGGTTTTTGGTAGGACCCAGGAGTCTGCATTTTTACCAAAACTTCAAGTGATTTTGATGCAGGAGGTAGTGCATGGACTATACTTTGAGAAAACATGGCTTTAAAGGAAAGATGTGTCATCTTACTGGAGCCACCATGACCTTTTCTGTTATAATCTTTCTACATTAGATGTGACAATAATAAGGTAATAATCCTACATAAGAAAAGGCTAAATGTGCAAATTGTCCCCTTGGGAGTTCGACCATTTGCTATGACATGCACTGACCATCAGGGGACAGCACAGAACGAAGGAAGGCCCCAGCTGGCAGTTGGAAGGCCCTGATCAGCCCTGATTACCAGTCAGGCCTAGGGACCCTACCCATGCACGAATTTCGTGCACCCAGCCTCTAGTGAGCTAATAATCCAAGTTAAAATGTAGACAGAGAAATAATTTGAGGATCATTTTGGAGTCTTCCATCCTGGAGACGTGGGTGGCCAGCTCTGCTAAGAGCCTGAACCAAAGGGTGGGTCAAAATGTCTGTGTGCTGAGCC
>PVJC01001752.1:71163-88738 GCA_004026665.1 Murina feae
GGGGGGGGGGGGGGTGCTGGGGAAGGCGCTGGATGTGGTTGGAGAGAGCAGTGCATTCCAGAGAGGAGCCAGACCTCCTGCACAGATGCCAATCTGTGCTGTCAGTCACCTTGGCAGCCATGAAGTGGGAGACGGAGGGGGAGGGGGCAAATGAGCGTCTCAGAAAGACCACAGAGGCACCATTCAGTCCTAACTTAAAGCGTTAAAAGCCCTGTGTTCATATGCCTGGCTTCACCCTGCCTCCTCCTCCTCCTCCCCATCTCTAAATCCAGTGGCTAAATCTGGTCCATTCCACACTTGAGCGTCTTCTAGGCATCACTGCAGCACTCTCACATATCATGCATTTTTCCCTTTCTACGTCTTCCAACCACCAGGACCCCAGCGCACGTTCCCATCATTCCTCACTGGGACTCAGCAGGCTCCGAACCCGCTGTGCTGGCTCCTGTCTCCTTACTTCCAATCCACCCTTCGCACAGCCACCCATGTGTTCACTCCATGACCACCTAAGCATGTCATTTCCTTCCTTAAAATCCCCAGCTTGCCGTGGCTCGGTGGTTCTTCAACGTCAGAATCCCCTGGAGGGCTTGCTCACACGCAGCCCTGGGACCCATCTGGGATTCCGTTACTCTTCCACTTTTCCCTGCTTTACCTCTGAGCTCTGGACCCTACAGCTCTCGGGGTAGCCTTCTCCATCTCCGCTCCCTCATTCTCAGCCACCTCCACCGCCACCATCATCATTACCATCCCTAAGACACCTGGGTGCTAATCATGCTGGGCCCCATTGAACCCTCACAAAGGAAAAAACAAAAACAACATTGCATGTGATACTGGTACCATTATTCGTTCCATATAATATAGATTCTGAAACTGGGCTCAGAGAGGATCTGAAACTCACCTCCATCATAAGGCTAGACCGACTGCAGTCCCTGGGCCCTCACCCTTGCGGAATTCCTTCCTCTCTGCTCTGGAACACTCTTCTTGCCACTTACACATGCAAACACACATATGATAGAACGTGAGGTCTCACTAATAAGTGACTCACGTATGGACTGTGAGTTGCTAGAGGAAGGGACTTCACTCCTGTTTCCGATGTCTAGAACGTAGAGTCATTCGATCAAGAGTGATTAAGTCAACCAACTCCTTGAACTTGAGTGTTCGCATATGTAAAGTAATTTCTCTGATGGAGTTTGGGGCCGTGAGAAACGGGAAACTTTCCAGAAGATTACTTAAGTTCTTTATAATCTATCAACTCAACATATGGACATCATTTAACGTGGACACGTAGATATCTCTAGGATGATAAATATACATGACACCCAGGTACCAGTTTATATCTCTAATACAAACCCTGGGAAGAATGGAGATCCACATCACAGTATTGCCATCTGCTCTCAGGGGGTCCCCATGTTACCCATTTCCGTCTTGGTTACCCTGACTATATGTCTGTTTAACTTATTCTCAGAAGAAGGGAGTTTTTGTCCCCAGGAGGGCATGAAGGCAGAGATGTCTACAGGGTACTTTCACAGGAAATTTTGGTTCATGTCTTTTCTACGGGTCTAGAAAAATACCCTAGGAAGTCAATATTTTAAACAAAAAATATATCCTATATAATAAAGAGGGAATATGCAAATTGACCATCACTCTGGTCAATTTGGACCCACAGCTGAGGCTAAGTTCCCATAATGAGCCTTAAGGAGCAATCAGCAGGGACCTGAGGCTGTGGGCCCACCCACCTCCTGCATGGGGCTTGACAGGGGACCTCAGGTCATGCCTTCCACACTCAGGGCTTGACAGGAGACCTCAGGCTGCTCGCCCCGCCCTGGCACCAGGCCAGAGGAACTCAGGCTGCACGCTCTTCCCTGGTGCCAGGCCGGGGGACCTCAGGCCATGCTCCCTGCCTTGGCCCCAGGCCAGGGGACCTGAGGCTGTGCCCCCCCCCCCCAACGGGACTTGACAGGGGCCCTCAAGGTGTGTCCTCCACCCTGGTGCTGGGCCAGGGGACCTCAGGCCATGCCCCCCACCCCAGCACCAGGCCAGCGGACCTCAGGCTATGCCCCTGCCCCGGTGCCAGGCTGGGGGATCACAGGCCACTCCCTCTGCCCAGCAGGGCTTGATGGGAGACCTCAGGCCGTGCCCCCCTGCCCTAGCACCCGGGGGACCTGAGGCTGCACCCCCCACCTGGCAGGGCTTGACAGGGTGGGACCGGCCGGGTCTGGATCTAGCCCAATGAAGGGGGGCTGTCCAGGTTTGGGTCTCGAGCGATTTTGAGGTGCACATGGGTGGTTGAAGACTTGACTCTGGGTTCCATGGTGCACCCCACACTCTGGCAGGAGGAAGATTTTCATACACGTTTTATTAATTTTCTTTAATCTCTAACACCTCTATTATAGAGAAAGGGCAAATAGCAATATTAAAATATTTCCTCTAATCCCTTTTTAATGTGCACGAATTTCGTGCACTGGGCCACTAGTATAACTATAGGAGCCAACGCCTTAGGGTACAAATTCCATGTGTATTTGGAACCCAAAGTGAAACAATGTTTTCTGTAAATAATCACCATTAAAAAGAGAAAATCGCTTTCTATACAGAAATCTAAAGTGTAGGCAAACAGCAACCTGACTGCTTCTCTGTTTCACTGAGAAGGAAACTTGCCAGTCGGCCCTCAGAGTGTCTTCCCTGCTGCAACATTTCCCCACCAGGTGGAGAAATGACAGTTTGGGTCCAGAAAGGAAAAAAAAAAAACACAAAACAAAACAAGAGGATGTTGTGCCCCCCCCTCCCCTAGTAAAAATGACCTGTGGGCACTGAGAGTCACTCCAGAACCGGAATGTGCCTCAGATGTCTCCCCAGTCGCACTCTGGGTTTAGGGTCATGGGATACCAAAGGTATTGGTTTTTTCTGCATCAACTTCAAGGTCCTTGTCAAAATGCATCATAAATTAACATGTTCTGTCAAAGTGAGGGCCTCCTAAAGGCACCCAGAGGCAGCCGGCCCGTGCATTGTTCAGGAAGACAGGGATACAGAGAAAAAACAGGCACAGCTCTCACTTCCAATTGTGCACACTTCTGTCCTCTTAGGCAGGTGTTGGGCAGAGGTGGCACCACCCTGGGGCTCAGGATGGCCCATTTTGTGAGCCACTGTGTCTCCCCCCTCCCCCACACACACACAGGCAAAGGGTCAAGAGCCTCTGAGCCTGGGGGTCCTTCCTCCGAGGCTATATGGAAGCTTTTACTTCTTTAACCCACTGGGCATCGGTGACCTCTTTCTACAACTCCCTGTGGCCAGTTTCTCCCACCCTACAAGTCAGTAAGCACAAATCTTTGCAGAGAATCCTGGAGTTCTCAGCACTCCTGCAGCAAATAAAAATACTTTTCCAACCCAGGACACATGGTCTCAGACACTTCCTGCCTCAGTCTGAGCAGCTTGCGTCCTCTTGCACACATGCTCCCCCTACTGGCTTCCATTGACAATGCACGCGGGGTTGCCTGGGTACTAGACAGGGTCAGCCTGGTCCTGGGATAGCTATGTTGAACCATAGCAGAGAAATTGCCAAAAAAATGAAATAGAAGATCCTTAAGAATTCTTCCATTGCTTGGATGAAGGGCCCAAGCTAAGTCTTTTTTTTGTTTGTTTTTACATTTCAGGAATAAACTCTGTATTAAATAATAAATACTGAATAGGCCTAGCTGGGTGGCTCAGTCTGTTGGAATGTCATGCCATACACCAAAAGGATTTGGGTTCAGGGCACATACCTAGGTTGTGGGTTCGATCCCCAGTAAGGGCACAGATAAGAGGCAACCAATGCATGGTTTTCTCTCACATCGATGTTTCTCTCGCTTTCTCAAAGAAATATATCCTCTGGTGAGGATTAAAATAATAAAATAAAAAGACTGAATAAATAAATTTTCCCAAATAAAGTTTTGCCAAATAAATTAAATATAGACTTCCCCCTAAGAGTTAAATAAACTTTATTATTTTTATTTTTTTAATATATTTTTATTGATTTCAGAGAGAAAGAGAGGAGAGAGAGATAGAAACATCAATGATGAGAGAGAATCATCTATTGGCTGCCTCTTGCATGCCCCCTACTGGGGATGGAGCCTGCAACCCTGGCTTGTGCCCTGACTGGGAATCCGATGGCGACTTCCTGGTTCAGAGGTCCACGCTCAACCACTGTGCCATGCTGGCCGGGCATGAACTTTAGATTTGGATTCAGGATCAGGGACTCAGACTCAGGTTTTGCTCCTTTATTGGATGAATGACCTTTTTCAGCCTCAGATTCTTAATCTGTAATTTAGGCCTAATGATATTGCTTAACTCCTAGTGTTGTGGCAAGTGGGAGAATGTGAATGTATGAGAAAAGTGTTTTACAACATAAAAATTTAATGTGAATTATTTTTTTCCATTTTAATCCAACACACACCATCCTTTTCCATTCGTCTGAGTGGAAATGGTAGTCGAGGCAGCTTAAACCCCCAAAAAGGAAGTAGAGCAAGGAAAGCTGTCACAAACAGGAAGTAACAGAAATGCCACCAGAAAAATTGGCTCAAGCAAAAGGAAAAAAACACCAACAGTCCTGGGTTGTGTTTTTTAAAGATCTAGTTAGATTTAGTTAATGATTTGAGGTGTTGCCAGCCTGGCTCAACCCCCTAACTTAGGGGGGGTTTTCAGAGATGTTTGGGTAATTCTTTTGACCTAGATTTGACCCCCTTACTCCTGAGAATTCTCACTGGGCTAAATTTTTAGGCTCTGCAGCGGGTAGGTTCCTGCCTTTTTAAATGTAGGTCTCTCCTTTTCCCCTGTGGCAACAGGAGGGGCTGGGAGGAGCTGGGCCCCGCCTTGCCCGCGCCTTGCCTAGGGGAGCCGCCCTGCAGCTCCTCTCAGATTACCACCTCCCTTCCTGGCTTGGCAAACTTGCCACATGGTAGGCTGGCTTCTGGAGAGAATGTAAGAAAAGCACTCCAGTGACAGCCACACAAAGATGTTTTGCAGTTCTGGGGATTATGTCAAACTTTCCTTCCAAATTTCTGTTAAGAGGAGAAAATATCCCAGATATTTTTCTAGGGGGAGAAAAAAAAAAAAAAAACTAAAGGGAAACGAACATGTCAGGACACATGCTGTTTGTTTTCTTGTTTTTCCTGTCTCCTTCTTGAAACCTCTTTCAAAGATCTTTCCACTTTTCTTGCCTCTGACTTAATTTTGTGTGTTTTTTTTGGGGGGTAGGAAACAGAGAGGGTGAGAAGCCTAAGTTTTTTTTCTAACCCTCACCAGAGGATATGTATCCACTGTTTTTGAGAGAGAAAGAGAGAGAGAAAGACATCAGTGTGAGAGAGACACAGCAATGAGCTGCCTCCTGAGTGCGCCCTGACTGGGTACTGCACCAGCCACCTTCTGGGGTACTAGACGATGCTCCCACCAACTGAGCTACCGAGAATTTTAAGTTGTCACCACGCATTGCTAAGACTTGTCATTTATTTGCAGATAGAGCTCCTGTTCTGGCCCAGTTGAAGGGATGAGTTTCTGTGTTCATTACCTACACCTTTTTTATTATAATGACCCCCCAAACCTTTATCAAAATGCAAGTGAGAGTCATACTTGAAGTGACTGCCAACTATGGACAGTGCCATGGAGACCAGTATAAACCCTGTGTTTGTGCCATGGCTCATTTTTTAGGCTTTGTGTGTTTTACAATGGCCTTAGATGGAACATGTTCAATTGGAAACTGTACTGTCAGGATAATAGCGCTTTTCAAAATGCGTTTTTACATTTGAGTCTTATAACCACCCTAGGAGCAGAGTAAGGAGGTGAAATGAAGCTAGAGTAGCAGACAAGCAGGTGAGGAGCAGAGAGTAGAGCAATTAGTCCAAGGCCACTCAGCTGATTCCCTGTGGAGCCCAAACGAAGAGGTCAAGGTCTTCCGAATCCTTCTCTAGCACCGAGTGCCCATTCTGGGATTATTACCAACGAGTTCTACAGGTTCTCATTTATGCTGAACTGTCACCATTTTTAAACATAGGGTAA
The DNA here is from genome assembly GCA_004026665.1 of Murina feae. Taxonomy (NCBI): domain Eukaryota; kingdom Metazoa; phylum Chordata; class Mammalia; order Chiroptera; family Vespertilionidae; genus Murina; species Murina feae. The sequence goes on from PVJC01001752.1 coordinate 77,185, forward strand.
CAGAAGCATTTGAAGGAACATAACTTTTTACAAATTACATAGGGTGTGTTCATAAACAAAGATGGGACTCTGCGCCCTTTTGGAGACATAGTTCATGCTTAAAATTAAAAATCTATTTTTAGTGGATAATTCATTTACACAACTCAAGTCTCAGTTTAAAGCACAGTACATTGAGAAGGCCTGCTCCCTCTCCTTTCCCGTTCTCCTGTTTCTCCACTTCCTTCTCTGCTTTTTGTAGTCATTTTTATTTACTTTGTTATCCTACCTATGTTGCTTTACGAAAATGGAAAGAAATACAAATGTGTACTTTTCTTATTATTTGTAGTCTTACAAAAAAGAGAGCATATATAGTGCATTTTGAACTGGATTTCTGGACTTTGCTTAACCACCCCATTCTTGCCAAGAACCCCAGGGATCACAGGCACGGATCTGCAAGCAGCGCAAGTGTGACGAGAATCCCAGAATTAAAGCCATGGAGGCTTCAAGTGGATGTTTTCCCCCCTAAACCCGGGTCGCTCACTAAACCAGAGCCAGCCATGGCCACTGCAAGTCAACCTGGGGATTCTATGGCAGTCCCTGACGGGGGCAGCTAGCCATTTCACAGTCAGAAGCCTGTCTAGATGTCCAAGTAGAACCTGCATGATAGGGTAGGGCAAATGTGTAAGCAGCAATTGTCCTAGTTTTGCTCAGAGGGTGGTTAGTGACGACTCCGAGGAAGTGTCATAGTGCCTTTCAGACAGAGGGGTCATCGTCAATGCCATCTCCGCGTCGGACTCCTCCTCAAGAGGAGCTTCGGTATTCTTCCTGTTGTCACTGTGCCCAGAAAGAACACAGAAAGGTCAAAGGAGATCAGACCCAGGCCATTGCAAGAAGACCAGGGCTATCTGTGAGCAGAAACACCAGACAGAGCGATAAGAAATAAAGGTCTAGATAAGAAATGCAGGTCAGATCACCTGGGCCACAGCTGCTCTGGACCTGGGAAAGGACACAGATCAGATCAACAATTGCAGAGCATGTCTTGGCAACCCGGCTGGTTCGGGGTTTACAATGGGTCTTCGTGAAGAGATACTGGAAAGGAGCTGGAATGTTGCCCAGACAGGTCGTCCAGAGATGCTGGAGATGCATCACAGAATCACCCGTTGTCCCTTGTATTCATTTTTCTGGAGCTGCCATAGCAAAGTACCACAAACTGGGTGGCTTAGCCAGCAGAAATGGATTGTCTCGTGGTAATGAAGGCTGGAAGTCCAGGATGAAGCTGTTGGTAGGGTTGGTTCCTTCTGAGGGTGAGGAGGAAAGGGCCTGCTCCACACCTTTCTCCTTAGCTTCTGGATGGTCATCTCCTCCAACATATCCCTCTGTCTCTTCACATCGTCTTTCCTCTCTGTGTATCTTGTTCAATGTCCCCTTTTTATGAGGAACCAGTCACAATGGAGTCGGGCTGACCCTCACAATCTCACTTTAGCTTGATTACCTTTGTAAAGACCTTACCTGCCAGTAAGATCTCATTCAGAGGTACTGGGGGTTAGGGCCCAACATATCTTTTTGAAATGAAGTTTAAAGAATTTATTTAAATTAAAACTCACCACTTACTACATTAATATAGTAAATAGTACACATACTATTAGTACTTTTGTACCTTCCTAAATGAAAATAACCAAAGTCAAGATTTTCCAAGTTTGTTGTTGACATTATTTTACATAACTTACTGTTTATTAACAAAGCTTTCTGAGTTGAATGCGAGCAATTTGAAAAGGCATATATATATATAGTCTACATTTTTTTAATTCTGATGGTATTCACCTGGGACCATAAAATTTTAGAGTTTTTTTCCCCAAATATTTTTTTTACTGTGGTAAAATACACATAACATGAAATTTACTGTCATAACCAAATTTAAGTGTATGTTCAGTGGCATTACATACATTTACCTTGTTGTGAATCCATCACCACCTTCCAATTCCAGAGCTCCACTTTGTAAAATGGAAACTCTACACTCTTTAACCTTCCTTCCCTTCTTTCCCCAGCCCCTGGCAACCACCATTCTACACTGTCTCTATGATTATGACTACTCTAAGCATCTCACATCAGTGGAATCTTTCAGTATTTATTTTTTTACGACTGGCTTATTTCACTTAGTTTAATGTTTTCATGATTAATCCATATTCTAGCATCTTATAGAATTTTCTTCCTGTTTGAAGCTGAATAATATTCTGTTTGTGTGTATGTGTACATATATTAGATTTTGCTTATTCTTTTCTGTTGATGGACACTTAGGTAGTTTCCACATTTTAACTATCATAATGCTGCAATGAACATAGCTGTACAATATATCTCTTCAAGACCCTGCTTTCATTTCTTTTGGGTATATATTCAGGGGTGGAATTGCTGGATCTTATGGTAATTCTATTTTTAATTTATTAGAAGAATCACCATATTGTTTTCACAGTGGGTGTACCATGTTGTACCATTTTACTTTCCCACCAACAGAGCACAAAAGTTCCAGTTTCTCTACATCCTCACCAATAGTTGTTATTTTATGTGTTTTGGATAGTAGCCATCTTGAAGTAGTATCTTATTGAGTTTTGATTTACGGTAATTTCCCTGTTGATTAGTGATGAGCATCTTTATTTTATGGACTTATTATCCAATTATATATTTTCTTTGGCAAAATGTCTATTCAAATCTTTTGCCCATTTCTGAATTAGGTTGGGATTTTGTTGTTGTTGTTTTATATAGTTTCGTTATGTATTCTAAATAGAAATTTCTTATAGGATGCCAACATATCTTTTTTGAAGTGACACAATTCAACTCATAAGATCCCTTTTCAGATCCATAAGTGTCCTTCTCATTCCCAGAAGTGATGGCCTCACACTCCCATTCCACTATCAAGAATGAGGCCATACAGAGTCTACAGAAGTGTCTATTGCTTGGACATATTGTGAAAAGTGGGAGGCAGTTTGAAACCCCTGCTTTGCAATTTGTTATATATATATATATATATATATATATATATATATATATATATATAATCTAATAAAAGAGTAATATTGAAATTGACCGTTTCTTTGGGACGCCTAAGCCACACCCACCAGCCATTCAGAGCAGCTGTATGCAAATTAACCCAGCCAAGATGGAGGCCGGCAGTCACGGAGATAAAGTAAACAGCAGGGTTCCGTTGCACCAGGAGTAAACTGTCTGCCGGCTGGCCAGCTGGGCCTCTCTGGGCTCAAGGCAACAACATAGTTGCAACATTGTTTCAATTATAGAAGCCTCGGAACTGAAGCAAACAGCAGGCTTCCATTGCACCAGCGATGGAGGAAACTGCCTGCCTAGGCTGGCTGAGCCTTTAACTAAGGCAACATTCTTTCAATTATAGAAGCCACGAAGCTGAAGCCAACAGCAGGCTTCATTACCTGCCTAGGCCTTGGCTTAAAGCAACAGTATCAATTATAGAAGATAAATAAACCCCAGAAACCTGCTTCCAACCAGACTTGCTGGAACATTGGGTCAATGGGAGCTGTGGGCAGCCTGAAAGCCTGAAAATAGCCCGCAGGCTGGCACCCAAGCTGGCCATACCCCAATGGGGTGAGGGACCCCACTGGGGAGCTTGGCCAGCCTGCAAACAGCCATCAGCCCCTACCCAGGCTGGCCAGGTATCCCAGTAGGGACCCAATATCTGAAGGGACTGTGGGCAGCCTGAAAATGCCCATCAGCTCTTCACCCAGGCTACCCAGGCATCCCAATAGGGACCCAAAACCTGAAGAGGCTGTGGGCAGCCTGAACACGGCCCTCAGCCCATCAACCAGGGCTGGTCACACCCCAATGGGGTGAGGGTCCACACTGGGGGGCTTGGCCAGCCTGCAAACAGCCATCAGCCCCTCACCCAGGCTGACCAGGCACGCCAGCAGGTAGACATCCCCTGAGGGGTCCCAGACTGCAAGAGGGCACAGGCTGGGCTGAGGGACCTCCCAGTGCACAAGTTTTTGTGCACCAGGCCCCTAGTAAGTGTGTGTGTGTGTGTGTGTGTGTGTATCCCACGTTCAAAGGCTCTTAAATTGTGTTGTTTACCCATATCTTCAGGAAAAAATCACTTCTACTGTCGTGGTAAACAACCTGCTTCCCTATTTATAATGATCTGGCCCTCTAGCAACCTCAGTGCAAAATTATAGCTAATTTGCCTGCAAACGTCAAGTGGTCATAATAATCTGGCCACTCAGTGTGTGAGTGTGTGTGTGTGTGTGTGTGAATACACTAGGTATATATATACTAAAGGCCTGGTGCTCAAAATTTGTGCACAGGTAGAATCCCTAGGCCTGGCCAGTAATCAGGGCTGATTGGGGCCAGGCCAATCAGGGCCTGGTTGGAGAGGAGGCAATGGTCACTGGGCCAGGCACAGAAGAAATGGATGCCGATGCCAACACCACCATTATTGGTTTCCTGCCACCCTGCAGTTCCCTACCTACCCCTTTCCTCCTTCCCTCACCAGTGCGCTGCCACTGCGGTGGGTGGGCCAGTCGGGGCCTGCCAGCTGGGGGAAAAGACAGGACATGGGAAGTTGGCCGCCAGCCCTGAGGAGGGAGCTGGCCTTCAGCCCTCTGGGAAAGGGCATGTGTCTGCTGCCACCCACCCCCAGTTCCTTGTCCCAGCTCAGGGTTTTGGGTGAGGGACCATGGAAGGTTGGTCAGTGGGGGGAGGTTGGCTGTGGGAGCACACTAACTACCAGGGACAGCTCCTTCATTGAGCGTTTGACCCCTGGTGGTCAGTGCGCATCATAGCAACCGGTCATTCCGGTTGCTTAGGCCTTTATATATATAGATACTACATGTATACTGAATCTAACATGGTTCTCGTTATGGAGGGTAGGCCCTGTCACTTTCAACAAATCCTTTTTGTCTTTATTATAAAGTCCAAGGAAAAAAATAAGTCCCTCCAACTATTGTGCTATAGACCAAGCTCCAACACCATCCTCTCCCACTTCATACACACCTGGCCATTAGATTTGTGATCTTGATGCCCAGATTATACGAAAGCACATGCTCCTTTTACTCAGAAGTAAGATTTTTCTTTCCCTGCACCTTGGAAGACATGCTAAGCTGAATGGTATATCACTAGAGCTGGGCTTTGGCATTGTGGTTATCAATCACTTTACCTTTGTTTCTGTTAAATCTGGCCTGACATCTTTGCTGAAAAGATGTGACAAACACTTTGGACCCATGACTTGGCATGACTGGGTGTGGCTTGGCCTGCCCCTTGTCAGGCAGGTGAAAACCGCCAAGCTCAGTTCGAACATGCTCAAGAGCTTCGGCAGCTGGAAATCCCCACAAAGCTAATTCCATTCCAGTTCTTTCTCAACACCCAGAGAAGCGAGCACAAGGGCTGATTGTTTGGACAGGCTTCCCTCCCTGCAATTCTATAGTCTGGGAGGTTGGGGGAGCAGGGGGTGGGTAGAAATATATATTTATTAATGTGGGGTCTCAAGTCAGGAAGTAGATCCAATGCCTGAGAGGAGTCCAGTGACCAAATGTCGCGCCCTGTAGTTCTGAGGGATGATATTTAGAACTGGGTGGCCCCAGCCTCAGGTGCCTACATCAGCCCCCTCCAGCAGGCTCGGACCATGGGTCTACTTTCCGTGGGGCTACTGCCTTTGTGATTCTGGTCTCCTATTGCTTCCTGTCCTTCTTATTTGCCAGATTTCTTGGGTTCCATCCTTGTTTTCCACGTTCTTGGGCTCGATCCAACACTGAGTAACGATTCAGAGCCAGAAGACTTGAGGCGTGAAGCAGCAGCCACTCCAACAAGGAGGATAACAGCTCCAGGCACCAAATGGGGCCTCTTACCTGCCCCAGGGTGTCAATAGGAGGAGTCCAGTGTAGCCAGGGTGGGGTGACTTGTTTTCTTTGGCAGGGCTGGGGAGAAGCCAGGATGTTCCCAGCTGAACCTCTGTCGTGTGTTTTCCTGGGGGGACGGGGGTATTCTCTTACCACACACACAAAATGCGACCCCATAGACATCACTCTTCTTCCTTTCTCCTCCCCTGTCCCATGCCACCCAGGTTCCCTCTTGGAAGTATTTTAGTCTAAAATCACCTCGGATGAAGGAAAGATCTGAAATGGGCAAGGGTGTAACTCAGTGTTTTCCCTTGCATGACTGGCTTGTGACAACCCCACTGGACAGGGGGCTGGCCTGAGTTCCTGGGGAGTGTCCCCAGGGCTGGCATGGCAAGTGCAGGTCTCAAAGGAGGGCTAAGTGAACTCTCAAAGTGCACTGGACAGCATTATGGCAACATAACAGCAGCAGCCTTTACCGAGTGCTTTCTCTGTGCTGGGTATTATTCCATTTAATCCTCACAAGAACCCAGTGAGGGGGGTACAATCCCTGTCTCCATGTTATCAGTGAGGAAACTGTGTCACTGGGAGGTCCAAGATCACACAGTTAACACAGGATTTCCACTCCGGCAGTCCAGCCCCGGAGCCGGCACATTTAAACACTGCTGTCTATGAACAAAAACATGGGTATTACAATCTTCATTTTACAAATGAGGAGACAGAGGTACAGGGGAGTCAAGTGCCTGCCCATCCCACACTTCCAGGGAGACGTTGAGCTGGGACTGGCACCTCCCAAGAGGACCCGTCAGTAGGTGGGGAGGCTGAGGAGCAGTGGCGTCAGGATGTCATGTGTCCTGCCTGCCCTTCTCCACCCCAGGCTTCTACCTTCCTCCTCAGGCTTCACGTTCTCGTTTCAGGTGACAGGAAGTGACTAGAAAAAAGAGCCAGATAGTGAGTGAGCAGGTGAGGAAATCAGAAACCTGCACCTGCCAATCTAGGAATCAGTCCAACGCACCTTATGGAGCCAACACCTGGCCGCCCAGGTAAAGTGTCCAGATGCCCCGGGCAAAGGGAGGGGAGCATTAGAGGAAGTTAAAGTTTCCAGGAAGGTGAACACAGAGTAGGAGAGAAAATGAAGACAGGTCAGATGTGATAGAAACAGGTCGGGAGCAGATACCCTCTCAGCTGGAAAGATGAATTGGTCCAAACCTCATATATTATTAATAGAGACCTAACATTGATGGTCACCTACTCTGTGCCAGGCACTCTGCTTGGTGCTCTCCTTGTGCCTACCACAGCCCTAGGAGGCAGGAGCTATTTGGTCTTCATGGGGAAACCAAATCAAAGATTAATTAGCCCAGCCAGAGGTAAATTTAGGCTATCTCCTTCTCTCCAAAGCCCATATTCTTTTGTGCTCTTTACTTGTTTTATAATGAACCATTCCAAACATACACAGAATTAGAGAGAATATTATAATGAACCCCATAAATCTATTGGCTAGTTGTAATAATTGACAATATATGACAGATCTTGTTTTATCATCTGTTGCCAACCAACTGTCCAACTGCTAGATTATTTTGAAGTAAATAATTTATTCCATAGTATCTTATAACATGTAATTAAATTTTACATATTTATTACATATGTAATATAATACGTATAATAGTTATAATTATTTCTGTTTTATAGCATCCTGATAGTATCTGTACACACTTCAATATGTTTCTCCAAGAAAGAACTTTCTTAGTGTAACTGTAATACCAGCATTACCTCTAAAGAAAATAACAATTTTTTACTATCATCAAATGTCCAAGCACTGTTCCAATATCTCAGATTGCCCCATCAATGTCTTTTTACAGTTGGTTTATTTGAATTGGAATAAAAATCACTCTACACATTGCATTGATGAGTCTCTTAAATCTCTAGTACTGTGTAGAAGATCCCTTCTCTCCCTGCCAATCAATCATTTGTTGAAGAAGTGGAGCCATTCGCCCTGGGAAATTTCTCACATTTTGATGTCGCTGATTAAATTCTTGTGGTGTCTAACATATCCCTCCCTTCCTCTGTATTTCCTATACACTGGCAGTTAGATCTAGTGTTCTCATTAAATTCATATTGAATTACTTGGCAAAGATACCGCACAGGCAGTCAAGGCCCCTGTGCTTAAGCTTCATCTTTCCCCTCAAAGATAAAGGTTACAGCCCAAGCTGATAAAGCAAACGAAGGACAGGACCAGAACTGGAACTCAATCCTGCAACTCCAGTCCCCCGACTTTTTCACTCTGTCACGGGACTTGAATCTAGAATTTTCCCTTGGAATAGAAAGATAGTTTGCTGTTATTTAATCTTCTACCTCGTTCTATGAGAGAAGCCAACAGAGTAGCAGTGGGAAAGTTTGGACCTTTCTTTGGCGTATGCCAGTATTTTAATTTCAAGCAGAAGGTTGGAGGGAGGGGGCTCCCCTAACCTGGGTGGGGCTGTGCATCTCCTGCTTTTGCACGCACGCCAGGACTCTGGCACAGAACCTCACTCTTATTCCCTTTCTCTTCTTTCAAATACTGAGGAGCAATTTACCTGAGTAAGTGCTGACAGGAACATGTCATCCCTGTAACTTACTCATTTTAATTGGAGGGAAAGAGGTGTGCATGCTAGCAGTGCTGGAGGCCCAAGGAGATGCGCAGAACGCCACTTGGGGAAAACCTAAAGACATGGCTCGTGGAGGCACAGCCAATCTGGGCACGTCACAAATGAGTGGGGTGTTTTCTTCCCCTTCCTGCTACACTGAGCATGCAAATGCTAGAACCAAGACTGTAGAGCACAGATAAAACGATTCTCATCACAAGAGGAAGAAACCCACCCCATACCAAACACTGGACCAGGGAGCATGCAGAGGGGGAGAAAAGATAGTTCAGATGCACAATAACAGGGCAAGTCCACATTTTCTGAACACAAAACGTGCCAGGCGTGGTACATGCAGTATCTCATTTCATCCTCACAACCACTTTGCAAGGTAGAAGCTAGGTGCTTTCATCTGAATCTGCGGATGAGGAGGAAGGTAAGACACACCGATACTGTTAGTGAAGGCTAAATTCAAGTGCATGTATTTCTCATACAGTGTCTGTGGCTTAACCATTCGGCTACAAGGTCAGTGACATTAAGATAGGTATTTGAGAGGGGTAGCAATTTAGAGAAGAGTTTTAGTGGGGTTTAGGAGTGGCTCAGGGAATGTACTTTGGGGTCCCCAGCTTTTGGAGACCAGTCATCTTCCCTTTTAGCACAGGTTTCCAAAATCCATTAAGCGAATTTCACAGATGGAGGGATGGGGAAGATTCCACAAGAAGTTGACTGTGGGGATGTAACAGCTTTAGGCACTCTCCTGCCTCTTTGTCAAGCTGAAGGCTCCTAAGTGGGAAGAGTTATCAGGGTCACATCTGGCACCGCAAAACCTTAGTGTGAATTCAAAAGTGACACCTCTTGTGGGTGGATAAATTATGAAAGTGTGCCTTCTGGGAGGCCCCTTCTGCAACAATGATATCTGCAGGAGGGCTGACTGCCTGGCTGGCCACTGGCGGGTCAGATTTCAGCCCCCTTCTTGCCTGCAACCAAGAAAGCTGCAGCAACCCCTGTAAGAGGGGAGCTTGTTTCCCCACCCAGCATGCTTTGCACTTGTCTGGCCCAAGTCACTCTTGCTGAGCTGTTACCATCTTTTGGTGAATGTTTTACACAACTGTGGTCTTGTGTCAGCTCAGAAGAGGGCACAACCCAATTACTAGATTACTTGAAGTGCTGCTTTTCTTCTCCCACCCACCCACCCACCCACCCACCATCACCACCACATTCAAAGCTGTGGCAGCCAAGTCTTCCCCAACATCACTGGTCTGACTCAAGAAGCCAGGCTGCCATTAATATGCTTGGGCAGCCCAGAGATTGCTATTATATTATTCTGTCTATTTTCAATAGAGCTGATCACCCTGTGCCCTGACCAGGATGGAACTGGAGATTCCTAGTTCATGGGTCGATGCTCAACCACTGAACCAGGCTGGCTGGGCTGTTTTCTTTTGTGTGTGTCCTTTTGTCTTTGGGCATAAATCTCTTGACAAGAGTGTCTCCACTCATTTTGCATGTATACCTACGATTCTGATTCTGATCCCACTTCTGGTCACCTGGAACCAATTCGAGCATGTGGATTTTCTCCCCACACAGCCAAGCAACTAATTCTCCACCAGCTGGGTGTCCTACCACTCAGTGCAATTGTGATACCATGTGCCTGGAGAGAGGGTCAGATCTCCCAGGTTAAGGGCTCAGTCCCACAAGACTGCCTCCCAACCACTTCAGATACCAATCCAAAGCCCAAGTTGTTACCTGTGCTTCTGACCCACCCCCCATAGATTGGAGGTTCCAACAACCCCATCCTCAGTTTCAATTAATTTTGTAGAGTAGCTCATAGAACTCAGGAAAACATTTTACTTACTAGATCCCCAGTTTATTATCAAAGCATGTAACTTCAGAACAGCTAGATGAAAGAGATGCATAGGGCAAGGTATGGAGAAGATGCGCAGTGCTCTTATGCCTTCTCCAGGCCACTGCTTTCCCAGAATCTCCACCTGTTCACCAACCCGGAAGCCCTCCAGACCCCCTCCTTTTCAGTTTTTATAGAGGTTTCATTAAATAGACATGATTGGTTACATCATTGGCCATTGGTGATTGAACTCAATCTTTCCCCTCCCCAGAGGTCTGGGTGTGGGACTGAAAGCTCCAACCAGCTAATCATGTTCTCCCAACCAGTCCCCATCCTTAGGTGACCTAGGGGCTGCCCCAGAGTCACCTCGTAAACATGAGAAAAGGAATTTTGAACACTTAGGAAATCTCAAGGGGTTTAGGAGCTCTGTGCCAGAAACTGGAATGAAGATCTAATATACATTTCTTATTATACCCTGTTTCCCCGAAAATAAGACAGTGTCTTATATTAATTTTTGCTCCCAAAAATGCGCTAAGTCTTATTTTCAGGGGATGTCTTATTTTTCCATGAAGAAGAATAGGGTACACATTTATTGTTGAACAAAAAAAAAGGGAAATTTATTACCTGTGAGTCCACATAATGTGCCCAACTCCTGCCCTGCACGTGAGTCAGCCAGACTCCGTCAGGGCAGAGCGAGAAGCAGGTGGCAGCTTGTCCTGGCGGTGGCTCGGGCTCTCTGATGAAAAGAGACCTCACACTTCCTGTCTGCTCTGGCTATGCTGCAGCCAACAGTGAGCTGTGCAGTGGCACCCGCCACTAAGGCCCAGAGTCCAGAGTTACGGAAGCTTTGAGGGGCCTTATTATCAGGGAGGCCTTATGTTCAGGAGGCTTATTATCGGGGAGGCCTTATGTTTGGGAAGGCCTTATTATCGGAGAGGTCTTATTTTTGGGGAGGTCTTATTTTCTGGGGGATGCCTTATATTTCGGCGAGATACAGACTGTAAGTAGGTCTTATTTTCAGGGATGTCTTACTTTCAGGAAAACAGGGTATTCACAATATCACAATACCCAGCTGCTCAGCTTTTCAACCATAATGTATCCACTACAATGTTCAGATTCTTTAAAGTGGAGCAAGAACTTAAGGACACTTTTGAAGAAACCTGAGGCAAGTCCTGTTAGATTTTAGGGATTTGCTTTTAGTCTTTTACTAGGGGCCCGGTGCACAAAAATTTGTGCACTCGGGGTGGAGCGAGTCCTTCAGCCCGGCCTGT
>PVJC01001753.1:0-87346 GCA_004026665.1 Murina feae
GGAGAGAGGAGAAAGGAGAGAGGAGAGAGGAAAGGCAGGGGCAAATGAAATGGAGCTAAGTCAGGAGCAGAAGGGAACAGGATAGGGGCCTGGGATAGGCTGGGATGGGCAAGGGAGAGGGGGCAGGCCCATTGCCTTGCATACTATGTGTCTGAGGCACCCAGTAGTGTCAGATAGCTGAAGGGTCCAGGGCTGGGTATCCATCTGGTATTCACTTGGCTATATGCAAGGCAACACAGAGCCAGGAGCCTTGGCAGGGTTGTCCCACCTCATCCTCATTGCCATCTTTTATAAAGTCAGGAGCTCAGACTAGAGGCTCTCTAAAGTTCTTTCTGATGTACTTCCTGTCTAGCAAGGGGTTCTAGCACATGGCCCAGTAAGCATTTACCTACATTTGTGTGGAGCCAGGCCTGGACAGGGTCCTGGAGCCGTTATGCTCTTAGTTCAAAGGCTGAATGGTGATGGCTGAGTGGACCTAACCCCACAAGCAAGCCAGGGACAGCAGCAGTGCTTGTGGCCTTGCCAGGTGCCCAGCAAGGTAGACCAACCCACTGATGGGTGTGCTAGCATGGTGCTCAGAGAAGACATGATTTTGTTCTCCATCCAGACCACTTACAACATCTCTGACAGTCTGTGCATATGGGGCAACTCTGAGCCCCTTGTTTTCACTCAGAGTCTCACAGAATCCATTTTAGTGCCCTTAGGTCACTTATTTCTCCTCCGCCCCTCTGTCACTCACAATGGTTACGCAACGTCTTGCTGAAAAATGGTTCTTCCTCATGGCCAACCTTGTCTTCTCGATATGCAATCTCATCCTATCTCTTACAGTTAACTCTTAAGAGAAGATCAAGACTAGCTGCAGGCAGTGATTTATTAGTACTATCTAAAGCAGTGGTCGCCAACCGGTGGTCCATGCACCACTGGTGGCCCGTGAGGTCTGAAAGGTTGGTGACCGCGGGTCCAAAGTCTCCAAAGTCAAGGTTTGAATCTTTATTTACAACCCAACTAATGCCTATACTGGCAGGTCAGGTTAAGGTAACTGCTTTCCCGAGGGGCAGAGGCGAGAGGAAGGAGTGTAGAAGGTAGCCTGAGTGCTCTGGCATCTGCCAGGGAGGGGCCTGCACTGGAGTGGGCAGGAGCACTTCATGTGGGAGCACCCTGGACACACCCAGCAGACAGTAACCCTCCCTATTCATTCAATGGGACATGTTTCAGAAAGGTGCAGAGTGCCCAGGGAAGAGGTGGAGGCTGTTAGTGAGAGAGGAGAGACCGAGAGGAGAAAACCCAGGGCTTGCCTGTTGGCCAATGGCCTTTTCTCTGGAGTAATGTTCACCTTGGGACCCACTGTGGAAGAAGGGGGGAAGCCACACTTGAATTCATCCATGGTCATTGGTTTGGTACCTCAGTCAGGGACTGTGGACTGTCTTTTTATAGCCTGCACTTTAACTCTGTAGTAAGGGGCTAGCACCCAGCGCTGACCCCTCAACAAATTGAGACACCAGCTTGGCCACCTTCACCAACCCTTTCCCAGCATCTGGCCAACTGGCAACAGGAAGCCGTGCCAGCTCTCACAATCAAAGATGGTGTCCTCCTTTCTTTGAGGCTTCTCTGATGTACGCCTCCTCCAATACACTCTCTCTTCACATTATACCATTTTACTGTGTTCATAGTACTTCACCAGAAAATTAAATTTCAAAAAATGTGTTTAGTTGTCTACTGTCTCCACACTAGAATGTAAGTTATGTGAGCAGGGACCTTGTTTATCCCTCATGTCTGCCTCATTTACATGCTCAATGAACACTTTTAAAAGCATGAATAATGCCATCTATGACTTCCATACTCAGTGTAATAACAACAGCTCCCAAAATCTCCACACTCCTGTGACACCTTTTGCTGTAGACTTATTTTCCATTCCATCTTCTCAGTCATTATTTTAGAAGCTAAAACGAATCTCTCAGGGGCTTCCCATTACCCAGTGACATGATCCTGAGAATGTTCTGAGTTGATGGCTAGTTGAGTAAATGGAACCAGCTCATACAGTGCTGCAAGGTTTGTTTTAAAAGAAATCATATGGGTATTTGATTCAAAAGATAACGAAACTATAAAATGAAGAATGCACACCTTCCACAGTTTAGATTTGGAGCAACTCACCGAGTGCTCCAAGGGGAGGTCTACTTGTCACCTGAGGAGTGAACCAGACCCACAGGGGCAGTCAAACCTCTTCCAAATCCCCCTTATCATGGCTCCAGCCCTCCCAGACCTGGGGGAGTGGGGAGACACTCACCATTTCATGGGACATTTGGGGCACCTGAGGCTTTCCCTCTGCTTCCTGACAGGATGTGCTGGAGCTCACGGTGGAGCTCACTGTGGCCTTGCGCTGGGACTCATGGATGGAACCCGGCTTCTCATCTAAGATCTGAGGGTCCAGAGTGGGCAGAACCTTGCTGTTGTTTGGTGTTAAGAAGTTTGCTGGCCTCTGGGAAGAGAAAGTGCAAAGTAATTCCTTTGTGTCTCTCTACCACAAGTGCACTTTCCACACCCAAGCCTCTCCTCCTCGTGGCTCAGGAGGCACTGCATGTCTGGCCCCTGTCTACCTCCTGCCCTCTTGCTCACCGGGCCCTAATCACACTATCCTTGATGTTTCTCTAACAAGCCAAGCTCTTTCCTGCCTCTAGGCCTTTGCATCTGCTGTTTTCTCTACCTGGAAAGCCTCATGGGTCTTTACATGGCTGTTCCCTTCTCTTCACTCAGGTCTCAGCCCAAATGTGATTTCCTTAGAGAGTTCTGCTCTTTGAGGTGGAGGCCCATCCTATTAAAAGTAACTCCTCCACCAATATACTCTCTCTTCACATTATACCATTTTACTGTGTTCATAGTACTTTATCAGAAAACTAAATTTAAAAAAATGCACTTAGTCGTTTACTGCCTACCTCCCTTCTCCAGGCTCCATGCTAGAATGTAAGTTATATGTGAGCAGCGTCCTTGTTTATCCCTCCTCTGCCTCATTTAGATGCTCCATAAACACTTTGAAAGAATAAATTATGCCATCTATGACTTCCATACGCAGTGTAGTAACAACAGCTTCTAAAATCTCCACTCCTGTGACACCCTTTGCTGTAGACTTATTTTCCATTCCATCTCCTGTCATTCTTCCCCCTTATCACCCAATTAAACAGCCTCTCCACCCCCCCCCTCCTCTTTCTCCTTCAATGTCTTGTTTTCTATCCTCCTCCTCCTCTCTTGGTATGATTTTCTTTCTCATCTCTGCTTGTCTAGAATTTGACCCACTCAAATACCAGCCCTTCTTAGGAAGCCGAATGGCCTCTGCCCAACTTGCTCAAAGCTTTTCTGGGTTCTTCCAGCCCAGCTGCTGGCTCTCTCTGCTCACATTGGCCTCTAACTCCAGGCTTGTTTGCCATTTTATTTTTCTAACAAAACTTTAAGTCCCTTGGACTCGGACATGTCTTATGCTCTCTCTGGTGAGAGGTTAGTTTAAAGCTCTGTTGAAAATCTGTAGTTAGCCATAAAAAGTGCCCATTGTTCAAATAATTATGCAGCATCAAGTTTGTAGGGATCTCAAAGATGGTCTTCTTCCACCCTACATCAGCTGATGGAATTCTGTCTTGGCCAAAAACAGACAAATATGGCTTTGTCTAAAGCAGCAGTCGCCAACCTTTCAGACCTCACGGGCCACCAGTGGAGGACCACTGGTTGGTGACCGCTGGTGTAGAGTATTGTTCTAGAAGTAAATAGAAGAATGGGCATAGTACCAACCAGGACAGATGTGGTCAGGGTTAGAAGTACTTGAATGTCTGACCCTGAATAAATAGTGAGAACTTGGTATTCTATATGGAAGTCCACTTATGAGTCAGATGAATTAGGACAAGGATACTTCACTTTACCACTGGGATCCTTTATGTCCTTTCAAATAAAATTGCGTGTGCAGAAATTCATTAACATTAAGCCTTTTTAGGTTTGTGTCAGTAGAATAAGGGATAGTCACACAAGTACAGAGGTATATCCTGTCCCTTACCCTTCACCTCCATCCCTGGATATAAATAAGGATAAATACTTCCAAAGAGAAAACAGCTAAATGAAGACACTTGGAAAGGGAAGAATGAAGCTTGGGTGAACTTGGGGCTGACTATGGCACCTACTGCTTGTTAAAATCAAGGCTTCTGGGACTGTTTTGTCTCTGGGCATTAGGCCTGGCTGTGTCTCTCACCTGCTCCTCTTGGTAGCTATGGTACAGGGAGGGTGAAATTCACTAAGGGGCTCCTTGTTGAACACGCCCAGGGCCTCAGTGCAGCATCTGAGTCAGATGGTTTCGGCATTTTGGGTTGTCTGTTTGATATAGGAAAAAGTACCATGTCTCTCTCCTGTTCAGAATGACTGAACACCAGAATGGCTGCAGAGAACAACAGAATGCATATTGGATGGATGGATGGATGGATGCATGCATGCATGCAAGAGAGAATGAAGGAAAAAGTAAACACCCAGGGTGAAGACTAACTCCCCATTGATGAAGTGGCTCCTGGGGCTGGGGTGAGATACTGATTCAGGACCCATAATGACATTTCTCCTCATTTCCAGGCAGCAACCCAATTTTGATGTCCTGGATTTCATAGACTGCCGTCTAATCCAGTTAGAAGAGGAAGTAGAAGTAATGAAATCAAGGGAGGGTCTCCAGAGATGCCCTATCAGTTCTGAAAGCAGGGACACAATGCTGAGCAAGTCCCCTCTCCCACAGCCTGTCTCCCCGACACCCACCTGTGTGGTCCCAGCGCTAGAGGGGTCCGTTCGGTGACTCAAAAGCTGACATTTACAGAACTGGGCATTCACCAGATACTTTTATGTATATTCTAAAGTTTGTCATGGATAATCCATTTCATTTCATTATAAAGATAAAATAAAAATGAGACTGACCCCAGTCCAGTCCAGTGCCTTTACCCCATCAGTCTCTGGTGGGTGGGTGTGTTCTGAAAAGCATAGCATATATGGACTGTAGTCTATACTGCCCATTGCATTCCCTTCTGACCCTCAGCTGCTCTACCCATAGACCCTGTCAGACTCAGGGGTTCTGCACTGCTTTGCCCTCTCCATGGCTGGTCCTGGCCTATATCTGCTCCCAAAGCTGTTCAATGCCAGCACTTTCCCACCCCACCCACCTCTGCAGGTCTCCTGCTCAGATATTCAATCAACTTTGTCAGGATCTGTTTAACCTGGGGGATGGGGGCAAGGCAGCTTGGTGGTTTTTGTAGAAGAGTCTTTAGACTTCCACATAATACAGGCCCCACAGGCAAGGCCAGAGGCAGCTGCTCTTGTCGCGTGAGGTAACTGGCACCAGGAAGGCCATAGTGCCTCACAAAGCGCCTAAATTCTCCCCTGGGTCCTTTACCTCAGCTTTAACCGCCCTGTTTTGGGGAGGGGATTGTGCCCTCCCCTCCTTGTTTCTCATGGGAAAGGAGCTTATTTAAGACTACGGGGGAAGGGCCAGGCTGCTGGAAGTGGTGGATCAGGGTGGAGGATAGGGAAAGGGGCAAGGCTAAAATGAGGGAGAGGGTGAAGCCTTGGGGCTAATTCTTCCTTATGTAGTCCCATCCTTTCTTGGCGGAGTGGGGGCTGCTTGCCCACCCCACAAGCCTGCTTACTTTTCTACTTGGCAGGTCATACCCTGCCTATTGAGGCAGCTTGGGGCTGACAAGTGGCCTCTCACTCTGTGGCTCCATGGCTGCAGCACGTCCGGCTTCATTAGGGCTGTAATTGGAGACTTAGAAAGCTCAAAGCAATGCATCGCCGTGCACTGGCTCAGACTCAGAGCCCAGCCCACCACTCCTTGTGCTGCCACAGCAGCTGCCCCACATTACGAGTGCCATGGTGGGGAGAAGACACCCCTTTCTTATGCCTCCCAGCCCTCACTCATGCCTGCAGGCAGGTCTGTTGAGACAGACCAGGCCAAGAGCATCACAAGCTCAAGGTTTTTTGGGTCACCTGTTTTCTCCTCCACTTACATATTCTGCTTCTCTCCTACCTACTCCATCCCCCAAACCCCTGAACATGCAAAATGCAACAGCTCCAGCTTGCCCTGGCAATTACAGACTAGCCAGGTCGCAGCTGCTGTCCTTGCTGCTGAAAGTCCCCCTACCGGACTGGGGCCTCTCGCCCCGCCCAGAGCCTTCCCGCTGGAGTGCACTGCTCTTAATTCAATTAGCTGGTCCTGAATCCTCCCCGGGGAGCCTGGAGCGGAAACTGACAAATTCTGTTTAACAAAGACATTTTCCCCCACCATGCCAGGGGATACAGGGTTCTGCCCGCCTGTATCCCCTCACCTCCCCTTCATTAGGTATCTAACAAAGTGAGTCCCAAGAAATCTACGTCCAATCACTAGTAATTCAGGGGGCCTGATGCAATTTTCTCCATGATAAGGGTGTCTCGCCTGCTGGCAAACGCCATAATGAGCCCTGTACAGCGGCTCCCCATCAGTCACTGCTTTGTCATTTCCTGTTGCTAAAGTTGTAGGTTCTTATCTCTTCAGCTGAAGGCGAGGCTCAGACAACAGGCCCCTCCAGGAGGGCTTGCTGCCTTCCCTGCATATAGCAAGCCTCATTTATGGCATCCTGCATGGCCTTGCAGCTGCCATGGGATCTGAAGCTCTGAGTCTGTCAGCCAACCAAGCCATGATTTATTCTTCAGTAAATGATGTCAGAGGGTTAATCTAAAAGCCAGTTCTGGGATCAGGGGAGAGGAGTCAGTGATACAGATTTTTAAAAAATTCTGGCAAGGATTCTAATCCTATGTGATAAAAGCATATATGCAAATCAACCGAATGGCCAAACAGCCTAATGCCCATCTGGACGACCATCCGGGACCATGCTATGACACCCATTGGTGGCAGGCCAGCCGAGGCAGGTGTGATGCTATTGGTTGGGGCCCAGCCATCCCCCATGATTACCCTGCAGAGGGAGGCCCAGGCCACTGACTGGTGGGCTGTGGTACGTGGTGGGGCCTCTCTGTGTGAGGGAAGTGCGGTCTGGGTGCTGGCAGGAAGCCGGTGCCAGCAGCCAAGGGAAGGAAGGCCCACTCTTGCACAAATTTTGTGCATCAAGCTTCTAGTCCTATATAATAAAAGGCTAGCCACCATAAGCATAATGACCGGATCGACCAGAGACCAGAATTACCATGGCCCCAGGCTGGGCTGGCCCTGCCCCCAAGCAAGTGGTTAGAAGTGATCAGGCAGGCAGGCAGAGTGGTTAGGAATGATCAGGCAGGCAGACCAGCAGTTAGGGGCGATCAGGTAGGCAGATGGCCCTTGCAGGGCTGGCCCCCCCCCCCCCCCCCCCCCAGCAAAAAGTTAGGGATGATTAGGTAGGCAGGCAAGTGGTTAGGGGTGATTAGGGAGGCAGAGCAGTGGTTAGGGGTAATCAGATAGGCAGACAGCCCCTTGCAGGGCTGACCCCACCCCCTAGCAAAGAAAGAGAGAGGCCCAGGCCACCAGCAGCAACCTTATGACAGGTGTGAAGCTGGCCAGTGATTGCCCTGCAGAGGGAGGCCCAGGCCAGCCATCACCATCACACCCCACACCGATCACCTGCAGAGAAAGGCCATGGGTGACAGGGGAGAGGGGGCAGTGCTACACGGATGGCAAGCACTGGCAGCAGTGGGAGTGGGGCCAGTTGCCTGCAGCCAGGGAAAGGAAAGCTCCAATAGGCTCTGTTCACAGGCCAGGCCTGGGATCCTACCTGAAGGGTCCTGGATTGTGAGAATATGTAGGCCAAGTTGAGGGACCTCACTCCTTTGCCGAGTGCATGAATATTCATGCACCAGGCCTTTAGTCCAATATAATAAAGAGATAATATACATATCGACTGTCACTCAACACACACAAGATGGCCGTCTCCATGTGAACACAAGATGGCCTGCAGTGGAGGGCAGTTTGGGGGGACCAGGCTTGCAGGGGTGGGCAGATAGGGGGGACCAGGCTTGCAGGGGTGGGCAGATAGAGAGGACCAGGCCTGCAGGGGAGGGCAGATAGGGAAGACCAGGCCTGCAGGTGAGGGCAGTTGGGAGTGACCAGGCCTGCAGGGGAGGGCAGTTAGGAGGGACCAGAGATAAAGAGATAATATGCAAATTGACCATCACTCAAACACACAAGATGGCCTCTCCCATGTGGCCAAAGATGGCCATCGCCATGTGGACACAATATGACTTGCAGGGGAGGGCAGTCAGAGGGATCAGGCCTGCAGGGGAGGGCAGTTAGGGGAGATGAGGCTGGCAGGAGGGCAGTTTGGGGGGACCAGACCTGCAGGGGAGGGCAGTTAGGGGGGACAAGGCTTGCAGGGGAGGGCAATTTGGGGGACCAGGCCAGCAGACCAGGCCAGCAGGGGAGGGCAGTTAGGGGCAATTGAGGTGGCCAGGGAGCAGTTAGGCATTGATCATGCTGGCAGGGGAGTGGTTAGGAGTTGATCAGGCTGCCAGGCAGAAGCAGTCAGGGGCAATCAGGCAGGCAGGCAGGCAAGCGGTTGGGAGCCAGCAGTCCTGGATTGTGAGAGGGATGTCCGACTGCCCGGTGGGATTGGGCCTAAATGGGCAGTCGGACAACCCTTGAGGGGAGAGTGCATGCTGGGCTGAGGGACATCCTCTTCCCTCCCCCTCTCCGTGCACAAATTTTGTGCACCAGGTCTCTAGTATTAAATAAAACCCTGTTGATGCCTCAATGGATTCTCTTATAAGCCTGAAACCTGGTCTTTCTGCATTTACTCTTTATCCTTGGGTTCTCCCTATTCACATTTAGAGAGACTTTTCCAGGGTACAGGTAAGATCATATCCTATTACTGTTCAAAGACCTCCCTTAGCTTCTCATCATTGTTTGTCAAAGTCTACACCCTGTGTCCTGGCTTCCATGTCCTCCAAAATTCTGGTCCCAACTAACTCTCCAGTATCACTGCCCACACAGCCTCCCTCTGTCCTTGGCACTCTAGACACTGCCATGCCTCCATGGCTTTGTGCTGTGGCTCCCTCTCCCTGAAGCCTCTTGCCTAGTCTATTTCCAAGCCGCTCTGAAGAAGAGCTCACATGCTTCTCGATGATCTTGCCTGACTTTTGGATGCTCAATGCATCGACCTCAACTAGAACAATTAGCAAGAGGGTTGTTGCTGGTCTATGGGAGTGCTTTACTGAATTCATACCTGAATGACCTGGCTGGACCAGGGTGCAACTGGTTTGGCTGAAGGGAGGTCTAGCTATGGTAGTCTGACTTTAACATGGGAAGAAACCCAAACACATACTCCACTTTCTGAGAAGTTTGGTCTAGAAGCTCTTACTCTGTCTCTCTTCCTCCCCTCCCCCTTCTTCAATTCACTAATTAAGCCTGGGGCTCATGGGAGAGCAGAGCAGGTCAGTTGCCTTAGCCATCCTTGCATTCTGACTCAATATACTTCATCTGTGGGCTGGGAGTCACAGGCCCACATTATCAAAGCATCACAGAGCCTATGGTTGGTGAGGCATTTGGGATAAACTCTTGGTCCAGCCCTGCTCACCCTGGTGTGGGAGCTCAGGGCTCACACTGCTCTGGTGGGGTGGCTGTCATGAGGGGTGGACAACAAATGAGGGTTAACAGGCCTTCACTGTTCCCCTCCCTCAGGATCCCTGCTCTCATCCTGGAGGAGTTCAGCGTGCTTGTCAGCAACCTGGGTGAATGATGAATGTTAAGCACTCCCCTCACCAAGTGTCTGTAAGACACTGCTAGGCACTCACACATGCTCCTCCTCTCATTTTTTACTACATTCCTGGCTAGTAGGAGTCACAACCCCATTCTGTAGATGAGGAAAGCAAAAACTCTAAGATCAAGTGGAAGATCCAGGATTCAAACCCAGTTTGAAGGATGCACACTTTTTAGTACTCAGAGTGTCCTGACCACATCCACAGAGCATATGAAGGTTGAGGTGGGGATGGAGGCGGGACCATAAATGTGATGCATGATAAAATCAGGGTCCAGAATGATCGCAAGCCCAGACAATGGCTGAGATGAAAAAGGTGAAATATGACAGAGAAGAGAACCCTGCCCAAGTTCAAAATAGAGCAGCAGAAGGTGAAGATGTGCTGCCTGACAATAGCTCACATGCCAGACTGGACCCACAGGCTTTCAGTGGACCCCTGTAAGTGATGGTTAGAAATAAAATAAATGATAGACTTTGGCTGTACCAAAGGGGAGAATGTGTTTGGAGAAAGGGGGAATGGTTCTATTCTAACCTCCAACGTTGATTCAGTCCCACGTTCTTTTGGGGAGGGGGGCGGGGTTTAAGAGGAATCTTGTCAAGAGGAGATAAGGAGGTTGAGAAGCAGAAACCAAGCCTGACAAAGACCAATCACAGGGAGGAGAGTTGGTCAAGCTAAAGATGATATAACAGATTTGCAGGCATCAGTAGAGTTGATGTGGGCCTGGGAGCTGACTTCTGTGAGGCTGGTCTTAGGAAAGATAAGGTGGGGTCGGGGGGAGAAATGGAGAAAGACAGAAGGAAGAGGTTTACAAGAGAGCTGACAGATACTAGAAAGGCTTCCTGGGAGGTAATGAGCTTCCTGTCACAAAAGTGAGCAAGTAGATTCTGTAGAACCCTATGCTTTGGAGGGAGTGTCAAACTCCCTCCCTGAAGTAGAGAGCATCAGATGGGGAGTTGTATGATAACCAAGAGACTGTGGGGGGACCAATATTTGTCCCCAAGGCATGGCACACTAATGGGATGGGTTTGGGCATAGTGAATCTTGGAAAACCACAGGCTCTTGCCTCTTACCCACCATTCGCAGCTTCCTTTGAGTTGACTTGGGCCTAAGAATCTGAGTAGGTAGAAGAAAGAGTACCTGTGAGCTAGGGAAGGGATAGGCCTGTTCCTGTTTTCTGCCATCTGGCCTGGGAGAGGGAGAGGATAGGTATTGTAGTGGTTTGAGGCAGAAGGAAAGATAGGCGGGATGGTATGAGGTTGTGGGAGGGGACAGGGTCTCTCTCTCTGGATCCACCATTGACCTTATGGTAGTACTAGGGGCCCGGTGCACAAAAATTTGTGCATTCAGGAGGTCCATCAGCCCGACCTGTGCCCTCTCGCAGTCTGGGACCCCTCTGGGGATGTCCACCTGCTGGTGTGCCTGGTCAGTCTGGGTGATGGGCTGAGGGCCATTTTCAGGCTGCCCACAGTCCCTTCAGATTTTGGGTCCCTACTGGGGTACCTGGCCAGCCTGGGTGAGGAGCTGATGGCTGTTTGCAGGCTGGCCAAGCCCCCCAATGTGGATCCTTACCCCATTGGGGTATGGCCAGCCTGGGTGACGGGCTGAGGGGCGCTTTCAGGCTTTCAGGCTGCCCACAGTCCTTTCAGGTTTTGGGTCCCTACTGGGGTACCTGGCCAGCCTGGGTGAGGGCTGATGGCTGTCTGCAGGCTGCCCAAGCCCCCAGTGGCATACCTCACCCCATTGAGGTGTGGCCAGCCTGGGTGACGGGCTGAGGGGTGCTTTCAGGCTTTCAGGTTGCCCACAGCTCCCATTGACCCAATGTCCCAGCAAGGCTGGCTGGACACAGGTTTCTGGGGTTTGTTTATCTTCTATAATTGATACACTGTTCCTTTAAGCCGGGGCCTAGGCAGTTAACGAAACCTCCTCTCTGCTTCAGCTCTGGCGTCTATAATGAAACAATGTTACCCTTAGAAGTCAGGCCTGGCCTGCTGATTGCCTCAGCTCCTAGGATTGAAACAATGTTGCAAATATGTTGTTCTCTGGAGCAGAGAGAAGCCTAGGTGGCCTGCAAACAGTTTCACTCCTGCTGCAATGGAAACTGCCTGTTTACTCAGCTCCCTGAGTGGTGGCCTCCATGTTGGCTGGGTTAATTTGCATACAATCGCTCTGATTGGCTAGTGGGCATGGCTTAGGCACCCAAAGGGATGGTCAATTTACATATTATGCTTTTATTATATAGGATTTTCAGAGCTGGCATCTTGGGATGAGGACAGACCAGCCAAGGAGGCTACACTATCCCGGACGCGGGGCCTTCAGACAGCTGTGCTTGTGAGGACATGGAGGCACGCGTGTGTTGGGACTTCTCAGAGAAACCAGCCTGTGGCTGTCATGTGTGCTTTTCAAAGAAATTCATGAAAATTCACCAGTCAAAACCAGCAGCCTATGTCCTGCCTATGCCCCCACTTTGGGCAGATCTCCAGAGATAGTTTTGTAATCAGTGGTTTGAATTAAAACACCGGGGACATCATGGTATCAAAGCCCCACCTGCACCTTTTTGTGAGGGGATCAGGGAGGGGGAGGGCAGGCTGACTGTGGGAGCCACCCCTTCCCCCAAGGGGTGGCAGCAGATTCCTCCTTTCCTCAAATGTGTCCTCTCTGTACCCAAATCCATGGAAGCCTGTGGTTTTCAAGTCCTGCCAGCATCTCCCAGGGCTGTGGGTTATCTCTGCCTGGTGCCCTGACACCCGGCCTGAACAAGACTCTGGATCCCAAACCCCAGCCCTAAGAGGGGACCCAATACTTCAGGGACTTGTCCTACCTCGTGGGAGGCTGAGACCAAATAATGAGCACCTAATGTGCGCACCCAGGCTCCAGTGCACACGGCTGGGCCTAGAAAACCTGGTCAGGGTGGGCCTCACTCAAAGAGGATGTCTATGAACTGGAGGGCACCCAGGATACTGCTGGAATTTGAAGCCAGTTCATTAAGAGGAGGCTGCTTAGCCTGGAGAAGCATAAACTCTCAGAGGAGCAGATTACACTCTTCAAAGAGAAGAGGCCAACATCAGAGGGGGCGTGGAGGAGATCAAAGGCTTGTTCGTGTGTGTATATATGGAGTAGCCTAGGTTCAGGGGCTCTTAGAGCACAGTGGGCCTCCAAGGCCAACCCCCACAGAATGCGCAATAAGGGAAGTTTTCTTTGTACCTGTGTGTAGCTATACACCTACTCATGTACACACATAGCTCTGCTTGAGGCAGATCACTCGAAGCACCAGGTCCCATAGAGAAGACCCACTGGAGGGAAAAGCTTAATCAATCACCAACACAATCAGCTTCAGGCACAATATCCCAAACCAGGAGACCACCTGTTCATGCCATTCACTGAAATGTCTGGCTTTGTTGGCTAGTCTGCCCACCAGCATGCTAGATGGCTGACCACGACCCAGTGTCTTTGGAACTGGTGCCCAAGGCTTGCTTGCATTGCACTGCAGCCCCAGAGGACAGAGTCAGGGGCCTGGGGCAGAAGGAGGGCCTTGGAGGCAGGGTGGGCTCAGTGGGGGTTGAGTGTTTCTATCAGTTGTAGCTCCTGAGCCATGGCATGGGTTGCTTCTAGAGGTAATGAGCTCCTGGTCAAGGCAGAGCAAGAGGAGAGGCTGGGCTGACCGCCCATAGCAGATGTTGTCAAGGCGATTCCTGCCCAGGGTGGGCTGTGGAGGTACCTCTGTGCCTAATTTGGAAGAGACCACAGTGCTCTTGTTCTTTGGGAAGGGGAGCAGTGGGTGCGGGGAGACGGTGTTCATCAAAATGTCAATTAACCAGGATGGTCTGTGCTATCCTGTGGAGGCTTCCAGGGAAACAGGCTGTGTCCTCAAGCAAGAAGACAGGCATATTTATTTTTCCCGAGTTATTTCCTCTCTAGAGCACATCTGACCATGAGCAAGGAGCTGCACCTAAGACAGAGTTGTTAGCCACGTGGACTCGGAGCTCTGAGGAGCCCATTATCACAAGCCCCCTGCAGCTGGAGTGTCACATTTCCTCCGGGACGGCCAGCCTGCAGGGGTGGCTTTGGACAGTGTTACATTTAAATGGTGGAAGAGTCAATGGTGCTGGTCCACAGGCTGGAACGCAGAGTCCTATGTGTGGAAATACTTGTGTCAGTTTGCATGTGTATATGAGCATGCATATATGTATTAAATGTGTGCACCCTAGCAAAGGTGTGTGTGAGCCTTTGTGCACATGTGACTATGTGGTTATTTGAATGCTACTGTGTGAGTGTCTTTGTGTGGAACTGTGTGAATGAATTCTTGGCTGTAAAATCTGAATTTCCTCTAGTGTTATTATCCTGGTACACACCCGAATTCCACCCTCTTTCTTCTCAGAAATCCATTACTGAAAGGTTTTTACCCACCTTCAGGGGGAGGAGGAAGGGGGGAAGGGAAAGCTAAAATCACAAGGCCCAGATCAAAACACTCAGCAGCTCAATGAATTCACAGCGTTTTCCCGCATGGCTGGGAGGGATAATTTAGTGAGGTCGCCAGCTGCAAGGAAAGGGATTAATTCTGCACTTAGCACAGCTCGGGTGAATAATTCATCACCAAGATCTTTGTGCCCAGCCCCTGGGCAACTGGGAAAGTGTCCTGTACACCTGCCTGTTGCCTGCCTGGATCCCCCAGTGCCTTGATCGCTTGATGCTCCTTTGGGTCCTCAGACCACACTTGCCCCAGTGAAAGGGCAGGAGGTAGGGGGAGGTGAGGAAAGGGCTGGCAGTGGCCCTTGGCAGACTCTAGACCCTGAGAAGAAGGCGTGGAGCGCTGAGCTCTAATTTGGGTAATCTGTGACATTTTTCTCCAAGGACTGTCCTTCCCCTTTCTTGTGTCTTTCGTTGTTTCTGTGTTCTCCCCTCTCAGTACCTTCTGGGTCCTGGTCTGGGAGGCTGTATGTCAGTTACCTAACAAACTCTCCTCAGGCAGTAGAGGATGCTCTAGAAGGTAATGCAGAGCACTGCACAGCAGGGAGTGCTGATGGGAGGTGTCAGACACGCACCAGAGCCCTTGTGGGGAGACACCTGCAGGCTGGTACCTTCCTGGATATACCCCAGAAGGGACAGTGGAAAAATTCCAGCAGGTGACTGCAAGGTGCACTGGGGCCAAAGGACGGAGCGAATCTGGACTCAGAGCCCAGGTGTAATTGGCTAGAGGAAGGGACTCATCCGTTCGTCATGCAGGGCTCAACCCCTGGTATTTTCCCACTTGGACCAACCCAGCTGTGGTAGGCAGCATCCCTACAATGGGCCCTCGAGAGTCCACACCCTAATCCCAGGAACCTGTGAGTGTGCCGAGCTGTCACTCTTGTGCTCATGTTTTGGCACAGTGCGCCATAAGATGGGAACGGTATCAGGTGGGCATAACCTTTTCACACGACCCTTGAAATGCAGGAGGACATTTTCTCTGGCTGCTGACAGAAGAGGAATCCAGAGTTTGGGAGTTTGAGGGGGATTTAGCATGCTGCTGGCTTTAAGATGGAGGAGGCCATCGTGAGAAAGAATGTAGGCAGACTTCAGGAGCTGAGAGAGGCCCTGGACTGACAGGCAGCAAGAAAACAGGGATGTCAGTCCTACAACTGCTGGAACTGGATTCTGCTGACAACCTAAATGAGGCTAGGAGCTCAGTCTCCATAGCCTCCAGGAAGGAGTACAACCCTGCGAGCATTCAGATCTCAGCCACGCTGTGTAGGACTGCCTACTGCAGAGTCTGAGCTCATCCATGGTGTTTTTTAAGCTGCGGAGTTTGTGGCAGTTTGTTATAGGCTACAGAAGTTGATGTCCTAGTTCACCCCGTGGAGCCTCAAGCCCCGTGAGCCAGGCTTGGCTTAGACCAGGTTAGAGGCTATCTCTCAGGCTCTCTCCTCCAACTCTCCTCTAAGCGTTCTCTTTGGTTTTCTGTAGCCTCAAGTCACCCTCAGGTGTTTCCATCCAAAGCAGCAGTTCCCTCCTCCCTGAGGCCCTGAGCAAGGCCAGCAATTGTGAAGGAGGCTGGGACGCACCTAGGGGCTACTGGAGGAGGCACAGGCCTTCCAGCCTCCGACTTTCCCCTGACATTCAGCCTTACCTCAGAGGAAAGCAGCTGAAAGGAGATATCCACCGTGGGGGCCTCGCCATTCATGGTTTTCAGCTTGGTGTCCTAGAGAGAAGGAGGGAGCAGGCAGACCATGATGTCCAGGGGCAGCCCTGCCTCTGCTGAGCCCATTGTTCTGATTACTCAGGAAGGTGCTTGCTGAGGGCTAGGTCTCCTTCCTTACTCAGCCTTACCGATCCGTACACCCTTCCCCACTCCACTGGAGACCTGACTAGCACCTTCAGACTAGCTTCCTGGTGAGTAGGGAAGCTCCCATTAGTGGAGGTCTATTATGACCATATGGCCAGAAGTATTTTAGTGAAAAAGATGGCATAGAAGTAGACAATGATGATAATAATGTATTAATTCTTATTGAGAACTTATTCTGTTCTAAGTGCTTTATGGGCATTTCCCCCCAAATCTCACAGCAAACCTATGAAAAAGTACTATTACTATGAACCCATTTTACAGACAAGAAAACTGAGGTGCTGAGACTTTAAGTAATTTTCCCACAGTCATGTAACCTGGTAAGTGGTAGGACCAGATTTGAACCCAGTTAGTCTGGCTCTTGAGTTTGAGCTCTCGACTCTTAATAAACAGAGAACCTGTATACCAACACGCTCCCATTTTAGAGATGGGCACTCTGAGATTTACAGCCGTCAGGTTACGTGGCTCAGCTTCTACCATGAGGACCAGGGCAAGTCAGGGTTTGAACTCGGGTCTGGCTGGATAGAGGCCTGAGCTCTTGCTGCCATCCCATGGAGCATCCCTGTACTTCTCCCCAAGTTGCTCTGGACAATTTCATCACAAGCCCAAGGGCAAGACGGACTTCCGGTGTTTGTGGATACTCCTCACACCTGACAGTGATCAGCTTCAAGGGTGGGGGGCCCTGCTGGAAGCTGCTGGAGAAGCCAGATTTGCCTGTGTTGGTGAGGCATGGAGGAGCAAAGCGGGGTAGGGCGGGGCCAGGTGGCAGACTCACAGTGATGGGGAGCCTCTCTATTCGCAACCCATTCAGGCCTTCCTCTCTCAGCATCTTGGGGTACAAATGGCTCTTTAATGGCAACACAGAGACTCCCAGGGGCTTGCTGAAGGTCCATGGCTCACCGCCTTTCGCTGTGGTGGGGGGAGGACAAGTGAGGCCCCCAACAAAGTCCCCCCTCAGTCTTTTCAGATCCCAGCCCCACCTGGGCCCCATCCTTCGGTACCCAACCCTCCCATCCCTCACCACCCACCTCCTGGCATTTGCCCACAAATATCCTCCTCCTCTGCTCTTCAGGGCTTACTGAGTTCAAGGCCAGCTCTAAGCATATTCCTGCCTCTGGCTATTGATATCTATCTCTCTTGTCCCTGCTTTTGGGGTTTCAGTCTTATAGTGTGGACTGAAGACAGTGGATTGGCTATCCTCAGAATCTGTCTCTTCCCCACTCCCCAGGAGTGAGTCCTGAGGGCCCTACCTCCACCCACCTCATTGCTAAGTGCATGGGGAGGTGGGGTGCAATAAAACCACACGGACCTAGTATTGGAATAGGGCCCATAGCCCAGAGCTGCAATTTAGACAAGGAAGGCAGCCCGATGTGTGCACTGGGAGGTGGCCCTGGAACCGCCCCTGCAGGAGGCAGAGGCAGGGTGGCCTGAAAACCCTGTCACACGTGTGCCCTCACTTGAAGTTGAGGCGTAGTACTCCAGCACCAGGGCGGTGTCTTCTGAGAAATTGGTGGCTCCGTCTCGGCCTTGGAAGAGGAAGGACTGATTCCACAGGGGCAGCTCCGGAGGTCCCCCGGGCTTGGACAGCTGAAAGGAGGTGGGAGCAGAGGGTGGGCCACAGCTTCTCCCCAATCAAGGGATGTCCGAATATTGGGTTCTGTGTGTGTCTATATATGCCACAAACCTTTGTCTCAATTATAAAAGCAACACACACTTAATGAATAAACTTAGGAAAATATAGAAAAGTAGAAAGATTAAAAACCCCTAAGTTCCTATACTAAAGACAACTGTTCACCAGACAGTATATTTTTCATCTTTTTCTATGCCTCTTTCGTATATGATTGCTATTCTAATGTCCCATTTTCTAAATTTACCATGAAAGCCTAAACATATCCACAGTCAGAAGTAACATTTGTCACCCAGAGTTGGCTATTCTGTCATGTCCAAGGGCCCTGGTTTTTTCCTTCCTATTTTTCCTGTAATAACATACACTGAAAGAGATATGTTCTTTGACATATCTCTCTGTATCTCAAATGGTGCCTTTGTACTGAAAATAGAAATTTGAGTTAAAGAAATTCATTATGGGTAGACTGTTTTCCTAAAGAGTTGCACAACATTCACACCCATGGCCGCTGGTATCAGAGATGCCAAATTAGACATGACCTCTACCCTTGTCACAGCCCCTTAATGTCCCACACAGGTTTCCCAGCTCCTCACAGAGGCAACTTCTTCAATGGATTTTCAAGGGATTTGATGACACATTAAGGCAGCATGTGAGTACAACTTAAACAATGAAACAAGACAGGATTAATTATAGCCCCCAAATAAGGGTCTGAGGGTGGTCAGAAAAGCCATGCTGTAGGAAGAGGGACCAGTGGAAGGCTCTGAAGGAGAACTGCCGGGGCAAGGGAGAAAGGAAGGTCTCTGGGTGAGAAAACAGCCCAACAGAAATGTGGAGGTGGCTTGGGTGGAGGACACCTGGAACAATAGGGGACTCCAGGTGGAGGAGGCCCAGAATGTGGGGAGTGGGGACTGAGACCTGGGTATCACCCTGTGACCCCAGCAGGCCGGCCTGCACATCCCAGCACAGGGCGGTCATTGGTGCACTCTCTCCCTGTGGCTGTCTTGCCTCTGCCCCCAGCCAGGGGCTGTCAGCGATATTTTGCAGCGGAGCCACCTCCCATTCTCCGCTGGAATCAGTCATCACTGGAAAGGTCAACGCAAATGCACCAGCGGCTTCAGGGGCTATTGATGCAGGATCGCAAAACATCAGTGGGTCTGCTCCGCCCGCGGTGGCAGGACCCTGATGCCTGTCACGCTAATGTGCCTGCTCCAGCTCTGAGGCTCAGCTGGAGGTTCAGCTGTGTCTGCCCCTGTCCGTCCCCCTGGGGAGGTGGGTTGTAGTCACCCTGGGAGCCTGAACACAGGCAGTGGCTGAGGTGATGGCAGTGTTCCTGAGAGCAGGCAATGGGGCAGCGCCCAGACAGCCGCTTGGCCATGAAGCCAGGTAGGGAAGCTACTTGTAGGTTCGGCAACACTTGGAAGTGACCTTTTAGGATTGATTGCCAAACCATGCCATCCCAAAGCCCCCCATTCTCCTGGGTGCCAGAGGGGTGTCCACATAGCCTGGACCATCTGCCAGGCACTGGGCACTCAAGGACCTGTGACTCAGTGCCCTGCTGCCCTATCCCTTGTGTCCACCCTGGGAGAGGGCTATTGAATGGATGCTGGCTGCCCTCTCTGTGGTCTATTCATGTCAGATGAAATCTACAAAGCCAGAAACGGTGTCTGCCTGCCCAGTATGAACAGCTCCTTCCCTGAATGTTTTCACACAGTGAGTCCCCAGAAAAGATCCCTTCAGACTTAGAATTGAGGGGGGCAGGGGACGGGGTGGGAGAGCAAAGAATCAAGGAAAGTATTAAGGTTAGACCACCTTCAGAGTCTAATGCTAGGGCCCTGGTGAAGGTGCTGGTGGCATATGTGTTGGGTAGGGGAGGCAGGAGAATGGGGGGTGGGGTGGGGGTTGGGGAAGGGGAAGCCAATTCCCACAGTTGCTAACCGGAAAGACCAGGGGGCTATGGAATTAAGAAATGTGATTACTCTTCAGTTGTGACCTTTAGCAAAGCCTTTAACCTCCAGCCACTGAGGCAGATGTGACTTCCTGGGAGACAGAGTCTTCATTACATGACCGTGGTTTCTCCTTCCATTTCCCAGGGCCCATCACACTCACACCCACTCCCACCCCCATACCCACCCCCACCCCCACCCCACCCCACCCCCACAGCCACCCCCACATCCACACCCACTGCTGCCTGTTGTGCTCAAGCATGTGATAGGCATGCTGGGAAGATTAGCTGCCAACAGCTGATGCTGCGTGGGGCCTCAAGGCAGCCAGGATGCCAAGAGATCTGGGTCTATCTCATTGTTGCTGTGTGACCTTTGGCAACTTCCTTCCCCTCTCTGTAACTTAGGTTTGTCACCATCCAATGTCTTCTGCTCCATGCCCTGATGAGTTGTTGTGAGGGTTGAAGGAGATAATAGATATTTTGCTGTGAAGGTGAAAGTTCAATTCAGTTGTACTCAGCAAATGTTGACTGGGGTCTTTTCCATGCTAGATGCCTCTGGGGTGCTAAAGGGCATATGGGGGAGCTAGAGCCAGAGCCTGCTCCCCTCTGGAGCTCATCATCTTCCAAAGGGATAGCCCCCCACCCGCCCATGATCCATGCAGAGGCCTAAGCAAATTGCAGGTTGTGGAAACTGGGATGTCAGAGGAAAAAGCAATGATTTCTGACCTGGGGAAGTGAGGACCTAAGATCATGTAGTCGGTGATGAGGAGGAAGACCATCCAGGCTCAGAGTACAGGAGAGGTGAAGACTGAGAGGTGAGAGAGGACAGTACAGGTGTGGAGAAGCCAGTTACCCATGGGACTAGAGAATGCCTTTGAGAATGGGGTCAGTGAGCCAGAGGCGGGAGGGAATGAGGCCTGTGTCTGGCTGACAGTGAGGGCTTTGTCCTATTGGTGACAGGGACAAGGGGTCCAGGGGATGGGACTAGCCCTGGGCAGGAGGCCATTGTGTCTGCTTCTCACAAGATGGATGAAAGAGGCCTAATGGAGGCGTGGCCAGCACTAGGACAGGATCTGTGGGATGACAAGGGGGCCCATGAGAAGTTGGGTACAGAGTGGCTGCGGAGGCTGAGACAGGAGATGCTGCTGGGCGCAGACAGCTTCTCTCACCACTGCTTTTGTTTCATTAGCCAGGAGCTCTGCCTCAGCTCTGTCGGAAGCCAGGCCAAGAGGATCAGCCTGTTGGGCAATGTCCCTCCTCAAAGGTTCTGGGAGGAGGGTAAGAGTAAGTCCTAAGTCTCAGACTTGTGCTGGGTTCAGCAGACTCATCAGAGGTCAGATTTTGCCATCCTTCCCAGGCTCTGAGAGGGACGAACAGACACTGAGGGCCATCTACCTCTCAACCACTCCCGCCCAGCCAACAGAACCCACTTTGGGCCAGTAGGCCTCCTTCTCCTGCATTAGCGACTGCAATGTGATGTCATACTCCTCCTCAGGATTGGCTGAGAGAAATGCATGTGACCTAGTTCTGACCAATGGGATGAGAGGGGTGGTCTGTCAGGAGTTGCAGGGGAGGTTTCAAGTTCCTCCTTAAGACCCTTTTCCTCTGGTCTTGGTCATGTCTAGATGGGATGCTGGGAACATTTTGCCTCCATGAGTTGTTGTCCAGCTAAAGATGGCATTACAGGGGTGTTGGAAAGATTCCGAGTCCTTGAGGACACTGCTGAGCCAGTAGATCAACCAATTCTAGCAGCATCCTACATGGGGGACCCTTTTGATGTATGACAATAAATCTCCTTAGAATTTAAGTCCATGTGAGTGGGGTTCCTGTAACTTGCAGCCAAACATGACAAGGGCAATGTCCAGGCTGGCCTCAGAGGGGGTATTTGGCATCAAGGGAGAGGCATCTATGAAAAGGATGGAGCCCATTTAGCCTCCACCCCAGGCTTGGGCACTCTGCACAGGTTTTCCTAACAGTCCAATGGGTAGTAATCAGTAGGTCTAGAGAAACTGGGCAGCTTGCCAAAGGTCACTCAGTAAGTCACAGAGGTGGGTCTAGCCTCAAACCCCTGCCCATAGTGCTCTGGCCTGCTGGGCAGCTGGTGGGAAATCACAGCATTCCAACAGTGAGAGGCAAATCCTAGGATCACCCCAGTGCCCCAACTAGAGAGATGAGGGAATTGGAGCTGGGGGGAGGGGGCAGGGCAGGGGTCTGGGTGAGTTCTGAGCACAGGGATGCTGACTGGTATCCCTTCCAGGTGGGGCTCTGCCCACTAACTCCCTCTTCTCACTTGTACCACAAAAGCTCGCCTCTCACTGCTGGCACCTGGGCACCTCTGTGCGGGCTGCCAGTGAGCTCTCAACCTGGCCCAACTGCCATAGTACTGGGTGTCCTTCAACAAGTGTTCTGCCGTCACTGGACCACTGGCCTTGAGTCCCACACATGCAAGAGGCACTGTGGCAAGTTTCTGTATTAAGGTACCTCCGCCACCCAGACTAGCCAGGCAGCAAAAGCAGCCAGAGAAGGGCTGGGGGTGGGGAAGGTTCACTCATTAAGGCAGCCAGTGCCTCCTGCCCCTTGGGACTGCCTGCTGATTGGTTTATAATTTTCTGGGCAAATGCAGGGCCATGTGTGAGAGGACTCTGGGGAAATCAGACCAAAGATTGGCTTGGGTTTGAAGCCGTTGTCCCTAGGGTCCCCCTATGACCCACCCTCCCTACCACCATTACTCTTGTCCATGTCCATCTGAACCTTCTTCAAATGTCTTTGCCTTTAAATGAAGGTTGTGGCTCTGAAAGAGTGCCTCATTTTATATTTGCCATGTCAGGCATGAACATTGGTGGGCAGACAACAGGAAGAACTTCCCAAGCACCCTGTCTTCTTTAAGGCCCCTAGGAATTCTGGGACCATCATGTGGGGCAAGCTCCTGCTGAAGTGTAGACTATGGGAAAGATGAATGTGGCCATTTGCCGGGACTCAAACACTCTCTGCACACCCCTCCCCAACATACTCAGACACACTGACCTTCTCTCCCGCCCTGACATGCATCCCCACCTGCACACCTGTGCTCTTGTTCCCACTTGCCCTGCACCAACACTCCCTCCTAAAACCTCAAGTCCTGTGGCTGGATGCCCAGGCTTCACATCCCTCTCACCTCTGATTAAAACAAATGTTTATTGTGGTGAAATATACACAACAAAAATTTACCACTTTAGCCACTATCTACTTTCAGAATTTTCCAACATCCCAAACAGAAACTCTATACCATTAAAAACTAACTCCCCTGTCCTCCCTGGCAGCTACCATTCTACTTTCTTTCTGTCTCTGAATTTATCTATCTAGGTACCACATGTAAGTGGAATCCCAACATTTGTCTTCTTTCTGTCTTCTCTCCTCTGGTCTTTGCAGCTCTGACAGCCCCTCCTGGATTGTTATTAGATTATCCATTACCTGATGTTGATGTTTACCCTTTTCACCAGACCAAGAGCTCCCTGTGGGCCGCTTCTCCAGAGCACAGATGGCACTGCCCTAGGCACGTGGCGATTCGGTGAGCTCCACAGTCAGGCGAACAGCTGGCTGGCTGCGTGAGGGACTGAGGAATGTGGGTGAGTTACTAGAGGTCTGGACCCTCAGGAAGGGAAGCAGGGAAGGAGCCATACCTGCGGGCACCCATTCTGGCTGACTTGAGGAATATCGAAGTTCATCACAGACGGAATAGGAAAGGAGAAGGGGGTGAAGGGCAACCCCAGGGAGGCTGGGTCCTGGTTTATCTGACTGACCCTGGGGAGGCAAGGAGACAGGGGTCAAGCACTGCTCAAGGCTACCATCCTTCAGGCTGTGCCCAAGCCTGGCAGCCAAGGGCCCCCAAGAGGACTCAGGATTGATGTGAGAGAGGAAAGTGCAGTGCCCACCTAGGACAGGTGCCCATCTTTAAAATGGGTCTTGCAACCCTTCCTCACCTTTGGAAGACCTTGTGAGAATGGCCCACCCCCATGGTGGAGTTCTGGTTTAGGCTTGGGAGGCATGGAGGCTACCCACACACAAAATACACACACACACACGCACACACACATACACTCCCTCAACTCATAGGAGGGCTGGGAGTGAGGGCATTAGTTATCTTCATTCCTCCAACCAGCAAAGAGGGTTCATAGTTCATCAGAATTCAACGGATAGAGCAGGTGAGTCAGGGAATCCTCCCAGATCACCAGCGTCAGTGGAAGTGACAGGCAAACGGCTCCAGGAAATGGTGCTGTCACAGAGAGCACATGCTCCCTGGGGAACTCGCTGCACTGTGTGTCACTAGGGCCAATCTAAACTGAATCCCCTCCTGAGGACTTGGAATGCCCACACCCAAAAAAAGGTCTTGGGGGAGGGGGACAAGCTAGGGCTGTGGCCAGGGGGACCTCAGGGAGGGGAAGGGAGGGGGCCTTGGGCAAGGTTAAAGGTGATGAAGTTCTGAGACCCTTAGGCTGCCTCCTTTGGGAACAACCACCAGATAGTGAACCACCTTGGCCCTGAACTCGAGTGGTGGGTATGAGATGGAGAGGCAGATTGAAAAGGCTGAAGACCCCCTTTCTTCATCTGAATGCTGACTCCCTCAGCCTGCTCTCAGGAGGGGTCTGAGCTGCCCCTCTCCAGGGGCTGTGGGTAGCTTCCTGGATCCTCAGTCCCAGTGGGAGGCTTGAAGGGCCTCGTGGGGAGGACAGGGTTCTAGCCAACCTGCTTCTCTGTATTCTACCCGCTCCCTCCTTGTTCACGCCGCTTGGGCCTTACTCACTTAAACTCCATGTAGTTGGGAACCGCCCGGGCAATGACCACCATGGGGCTGGGGTTGTTGATCAGGGGCTCATTTACTCCTCGAACAAAGACCTGGGGAAGAGAGGAGGCAGATGAGCCCCAGGTGACCTTCGGACCTCTCCGGAGCACAGTTAGCTCGCCTGCCTGCCATCTTTTTTTCCAAAGATGAGCTAATTTCTGCCTCTCTACCTCTGCACCTGCTCCTGCCTCTCTAGGGTCTTTCTCTGCTCAAGGCTGCTGTCCTTCAGGCCCTGTGCCAGGCATGGGGTGGGCAGCGAGAGAAGACACGGGTTCTGTCCCACATATCTCCACTGCCATCCCAGGCAGCTCATTATCTGGATCTGGGTCCTCACTCCTTGTCCCCCCAGCTGAGATTGCTGTGGCTCCTTTTACTTCTCTAACCCCTCACTGGCCTCCGCTCTTGTCTCTAACCCATCCCCTTTCCCAGGCAATTTGATACATTGTGGCAAAAATTGCTGTCTTAAAAAGAAATTAGATGATGTAATTCCTCTGCTTGAGACTCAGCGGTGACCGCCCTTTCCCCCGCCACCCTTAGAATAAATGCCATGATGTTTACTGTGATAGTCAAGGCCTGCACAAGTTGGCCTGTCTGCCCCTGGGCCCACATCTCCTGCTAGTCCCCCAGGCTCCACAGTGGCACAGACTTATCTACCCCATTCACTGCTGTATTTCCAGCTTTTAGCAAAAGCACCTGCTCAGAGTAGAAGCCCCATGTGTCTTTGTGGGATAAAAGAATGCCATCAATGAGGAGAAAAGGGGAGAAAGCGTAGGAAGAAGCTGACTGTGTTTATGAGGGTGAGAGAAACAACCATAGAGACTTGGGAGGGGGAGGAGGAGAATGGCATAGCAGTGGCCTCAGGGAGAGGGCTGGGGTTGAGCTAGTCTTGGAGGCTGGGTGGGATCCTTACTGTAGGTGTACTCTAGCTCAGCCACTTACTAAGTCGAGGTCATTAAGTCACTGTGGCCAGTCCCTGCTCCTCTCTGGGCCTTAATGTCCTAACTTGTACACTGAGGGGTTGACCATGGTCTCCCTGGTCCTTTCAGTTCTGATCTTCAATGAGAGGAGAGTGCCTAGAAGTAGGGCTCATTCTGGACCCCTCTCCCTTTCCTTCCCTCCACCCTCACCTCCCTCTCCTAAGCCCCTTGGTCAGGACCCAACCCTGACCCATCTCAGCTGGCTGCCAGCTAACTCCACAGCTGTGAGCTGGTAAGGATTTAAAATAGTGCTTAGCAGCTTTCAGCTGTGGGGGCCTCTGAAGACTGAATCCCTTCACCAAATTCAAATGATGAAATCTCTGATGATGGCATTTCAAACTTGGGATGGGGTGGGAGTCTGGGCCTGAGGTTTTTTACTGGAATGCTGTCAGGCTCTATTGCTTGCAGGGACTCCAACAGGTGTAAGGGCTAAGGGGAGGGGGGCAGTCTGAAAGATGAGGGGAGGGACTAATTTATCACTGTTCTGGGCTGAATGGTCAGGTATTGGATGAGACAGGTGCCTAAGCACACCTGCTCATGATAGCCCTGTGAGTAATAAGAGCAATTTCTTCTCCTCCTGTCCTCTCCTGTCCTCTCTGATCTGCCCTCAGGAGCCTATGGGGAGGGTAATGGAGGATAGAGGAGCCCAGATTCTACAGGGGTGGCTGATCCACAGTGAGCCCCTGCAGGTCAAGGTGTTCTGTGTGCAGGAAAGGGCATGATTGAAGAGGGAGTGAGGGGAGACATGCTGACATCCGTGAGCTGGCTGTGGGGAAGCAGATGTGTGAGTCAGGAGATCTGCTCCCATACCCCAACTGTGAAATGGGACTGAAGAATGCTTCTTGCTCTGTCAGCTCACAGTGTCATGGGGAGGGTCAGATCACCCATGTCGAGGCAGGGGAAGCCTGAAGCTTGGGCCTCGCTGCCTCCACCCTGATCAGACTCGGGTTGTGGCTGGATTTGAGTCTAATTACTCCTGGGCAGTTTTGAAGACTGGGAGGGAAGGAGAGGGGTTTAGGTATCTGGACTATATTTTCCTGGAACATCGCTAATCCCCCTGAAGCTGTGAAAGAAAATAACGGTGGTGGGTATGTGTGGAAATAGGGCCTGTGCTTGGCCTGGCTAATGGAAGGCTCTATAAATAGTTATTGAATGAATGAATGAATGAAAGAAAGAATACCTAATTAGAAGACAAGCCAAAGCTCTTCAGAAACAGGATTCAAGGAAACCTAGGGCGGCCCTAACACTTTCATGTGGGGGATGTAGGCCCCACGTCAGGGGTCACTGCTCTGGGAGGGACAGAACAGGAGGGAAATAAACAGGAGACATGAGCCAAGGTGGGGGGTCTTCCTGCCCCCGTGAGATTCAGACAGACATTGCGCTCTGAGAGCCTCCGTCCTTGGGGTGGCACTCTCTGCATGGTGTGTGAAGGGCAGAGTGAGGGAACACAAGGTTCGGACAGGGCTGTATGCCTGGAAAGTGCTGGATAATGTTAGGCATCATTTATCTTCATCTCCATTTCCATCCTCTCTGCCATCCCAAGGCTATTCTTCCCAAACCACTTCTGCTGTTTTGAAAGTCTCAGTCTTCCCCAGATACCTCTGCCCCATGCCATCAAAATTTGACCACTTTCTACCCTGCCCCCTACCCCCCAAGGGCCCCAGGCTGGCACCTCCAGAGCTCCGAGGTTACAGTCAACTTGGCGGGGGATGGAGCTGCCCTTCCGGATAACAGTTGTGTACAGTTTGGTCTTGGCAGTGCCTTCACTAGCTTTCCCAGTCTTGGTGGGCTGGGGAGAGTCAGGGAAGAAGACACACAAGAAGAAGCTTGACTAAGAAGCAGACGCTGGCCATAAATCCAGCCCTCGGAAGACAAGCATTGGCATTGCTCCACTGGGGCGCCGAGCTGATAATTAAAGGCTCCCTGTGAGCCCTTCCAAGGAGATCAATATAATAAATCTTCCCTTGTCTATTTGAATATTTCATTGCCCTCACAAGGACTGTGCCTGCCAGCTGTCTTTGTAAAGATGTGATAACTAGTCTTGGACAGAGAGCCAGGAGGCCTGGGTGATGCTCCCAGAACTGCACCTGAAGTCCTGAGTCTCCCATGTGAGTCACTAATCTCTCTGGGCTTTGCTTCCTTGCCTCGTTCTGAGGTCCTGAGTGTGGGGTTCTCCTTGAGGTGTAGGGAATATGCAGGCCCCTGAGATCATGGTTGAGGAGCCACTTGAAAAGGAGGTCAGTACCAGGGCCTGAGGAAGGGAGGCAGGAAAGGAACTAGCCTGAACTGAGCACCTGCTATGTGCTGAGCATAGTAGGTGCTTTATGCGCATTATTGTACTTGATGCTCCAAAAGGCCATGTTTGGAGGCATATTGTCTTAATTTTGTTGATGAGGAATGGAGGCCCTGGGGGCTCAGCAGCTTCCTATGGATATATAGCAAGCAAGCAGAAGCCCTGAGAGAGAAGCCCAGCAATCCAACTTCACATGTTCTTTGCTCTGAACCACTGCAGGGAGGAGAAAGAAATGATGCTTCTGCTTTTCTTTGGCCCAGTGCTTAACACAGTAGGTATTTAATAAGTCCTTGAGCAATGAGAGAGTAAGTTCTCCTTTCTACCAATCAGCTCTTGGGAGGTGGCCTGGGACGTTCAGACCATAAAATGAGTGGCCCGAGGCCCACTAGCTGGGTGCATTCCAGGGAACACTTTATCTCCCACATACCCCAGCTCTCTTCAGGCTTCTCCTGCCAAGGTAGCGTGTGGAGGCAGCACCAAGTGAACTGGTTGGGAGATGGCGTCACCTGGACTCACCCGTGCACTTGCTTTGTGATGCAGGTTAAGAGGATTCTTCTCTCCTGAGTCTCAGTCCTATGTATGCAAAGTATAATTCATCTTGAGAATTAGAGATGGTGTGTAGACATATAGCCCAGGAGCTGGACCATAGCAGGAACTTTGCAAATACTGTATAGCATTGATTTTTAGATGTACTCTTACTCTTTCAACATATATGAAATCAGAATGCATTTTCAGGCAGTGAATTCATTTAATGTGGCAGATATTCTATGCCATTTTGGCTATTTTATGAAGATCAATTTGGAGAATTCCAAATTTTTATGGATATCATTCCAGTTTATTTGCCAGGCGCTGTGTTTCCTGAGCCTCACAAAGTCCTAGAGTGATCATACTGCAGGGTGGCATGGATGCCCAGAGCCACTCTGAGGGAACAGCTGGGGGCTCCCCTACCTGTCCCAGGCCCACGTGGGCCAGAGCCCAGGGCTCTGACTCACCTTCACCAGCTCAAAGTGGTAGGGGTGGAAGACACGCAAGTACTTGATGGGGATTTGATAGGACAGCAGCTCTTCTTTTTTGTTGTTGTCCACCACCTTAAGGATCACATCTGGAGAGAGAAAAATGGAACGTTAGGGTCAGGCTTAGCTGTCCACTGTCCCTCTCTCTGAAGCGAGAGACATTGCTGAGAGAAGGGGAGCAGGGCCACACTGAGGAATGCAGGCACACGTGGGACACACACAGGCACACTTCACAAGCACCACCTGAGCCTGCACAGGATAAGGCTCTATGCTAAGTGCCATTCTCATCTAGCTGGTCTAGACACTCCCAGCTCAGGGATGGACACATGCAGAACCGGGCCCAGCCCCCATGGCAGAGATACACATGCGCACGCTCAAAGCCACACAGGCCAGCAAGAATAGTACCCCTTTCCAGAATAAGTCTCCTTCCCTTGGTCACAAACACTCTCACCTGGTCCTCAGGCGGGATTATCTCTCACATTTTGCAAACGGGGAAAAGAGATCTGCTCACGAACTCGTCAATGCAACTGTCCGAAAAGTCTACTCCACCTACTTGGAAACTAAACACTAAGAATGATGCACAATTTAGTCTAAATACACTATATTTTGCCATAAAAATGCATACACTTTGGATGAATCAAAGAAGAACACCAATGACCTGGAAATAGCCATGGCAGTACTTAGTGAGCACCTACTGTGTGCCAGGCATGGGGATGGGTGCTCCTGAGCCTATTCCAACAAATCTTCACCCTTAAGTAGGAAGGAATCACTACCTCTGTTTTTTAAATGTGGTCACTGGATCTCAGAGAGGTTATAGAACTTGGTCAACATCACACAGCTAGTAACAGGCTGGTGGGAGAGGCTGAATTTGGTGACCCTTGAGACATTTTCTACTCTGGAGGTCTATGATTTGAAGAGGAAGAGGAGCTGTGGAGAGAGGAAAGGAGTAGAAGGGTGGATGAAGGAGTGAGAAGGATTGAGGGAGATGAAGGAGGGAAGGAGGTAAAAGAGAGATGTAGAGAATAATGGGAGAGAGGATTGAGGTGGACAGCTGTGCTCTTGTGTAGCGCTATTGGCCTCTGCCTCTCTTCCCTGAGACAATGACATTTCAGAACCGGGTACAGCTGCCTGTTCTGTGGGCTAGGCAGGCTGGAAGCTCAGTGCTGCTGGCCACTTGGAGCTGGGTGAGTCCTTAGATTAAGGGGTGTAGTTGGAAGCTGGGGGCTTTACTGATTATTTTTACTCTCTTTCTTCTCCCCAAAGCTACCCTGGACACACAGAGAGGGAAAGACACTTGCCACATTCTCTCAAAGATAGCCATATGGGATCCACACTCAAGGGAAGGGGACAACTGTGCACCAAAAGGATCTGAGATTGCCTTGAAGAAGCTAGAGTAAAACAAGGGAGTTGAAGTCAGTAAATCTGGGTCTTACCAACATATAAACTTGCTCTGTGACATCTAGCCAGTCACTTAACCTCTCTGAGCTTCATGTTCCTTTTCTGCAAAATGTTAAAACTTTAAAAAGAAAAACCCTGTTCCTCTCCTAATCTTGTTGTAGGGAGGAGAATGTGTTTTTCAAGCTATAAAATTCTAAGCAAGTGCTCCTCATAGCTGTCACTGCTTTCCTCCTTGTTAAACATCTGTAGCGCTCTATACGTTCACCCAGCCCTGAGCAGACTGAGAAGACTCAGCTGGGGGATTCCAGTGTTCCAAGCCAAAATTACAACAGTAGATGTGGAGGTTGCAGCCCCGCATGGCCATTACCTATGGGCTCTGAGCCCCCAAATCCAATTGGAATTTGCTGAGGTCAGACAAGGGGCAAATGCCCTACCTTCCCCCCCACCCCAGTCTCTGTGTGAGCAGCCAGCAGATGAGCTGGAATTGGGGTGAATGGACAGCCATACCTCCCTGTTCCTGTCCCTATGCTATAAACATGCTTCATCAGCTTCTTCTCTGGGCACTGTGCCCCTCAGCCTCCCACTGTCCTTTGTGAGGCCAGAGAGTTATTTCTACCACCAGCCTGCTTTGGCCCTGACACAGGGTCTGAAACCCCTCTTTTGCTTTTCATTAACACATCACTGAGTTACCTCCTGCCCTTCCCCCACCTCTTGACTGGTCCTCCATCCCCCCAACCCTCCCACTGTAGACATTACCACAGCAACCATTTCCAACAAGCATCCAGCTACTTCAATCTGAAAAGTGGTGTCTGCCAATATTCCCTGCCTGCCCTGGCAGGCAAGGTCCCCACCTCCTGCCCCTCCTACAGTGAACCCTGCTTCCCTCTCTGCTGCACAGATAGGCTTGAGGCCACTCATCACACACTTTCTTGTGTTACTCCAGCTGCGTAGAGCTCAGGGCGGGATCCTAGTTCAGATTCACTTGCCACAGTCACATAGATGCAGGCAGACACACACACGCTGCACACACAGACATGCATGCCTACAGGCACAGTCACAAGCACATTTTTTAAAACACACAATGTTCACACATACACATGAACCAGCATGCAGACATTCACAAAGACAGGTACACACCTGCATTTGTACAAAGGCCTAGGTCAATTTTTTCCTCCTCTTTCACATTTTCTCATATCATCTCAACAGCCCCACCTATCCCTTTACGGTGGAAAAAAGTCCTCTGGCTTGACCCAAGACTAGCCTCTTTCCCTTTTATTATGTCCCTCTTCAATCTTTTTCTCTCTCCCCGTTCACTGTCTTCACAGGGGCTTTCTGCGCTTTGTGGGGTGTGCCGAGGGTACAAGGAGGAAGGAAAGCCTGTCACCTGAGAGAAGGACCACCTGAGGGATGGGAGCCTGAAGTTCTTCTGATTAGATAACACCAGAGACCAGAGCTCTCACCTGCTCGGGCCCCCAATGGAGAAAGCACAAGTATGCACAAGTGTACACGGGCTTCAATTGCCTGCAGTGTTCGAATTTGTCAGGACGGAGGGACTGGAAAGGCTTCTGGGGTGGAGGAGTGAGGGTTATCAGGCAGTTTCTGAGAGCAGACCCACCCTTGGGAGCACAGGACACTACTGTGGACAGCGCTGGGCAGGACCAGGCAGGGCAGGAAGCCGTGTGGGAAAACAGCTAAAACGCTGACCTAGAGTGAGCGCATGGAAGCGGAGTCCCTCCATCCTCCACCTACTGGTTACCTGAGCTTGAGCCAGTTACTTAAGTTCCCTGAACCTCAGTGTCCCCATCTAGGCAGTGGGAGCAGCACTGCTCCTCTGCGGGGCGACTCCTCTGAGACCTGGGGTGTGCCTGGAAGTTGTGATGTGCTGTGTCAGTGGGAAATGCAGCAATAACAACCGTGGAAATAACAACAATGGTCATAAAGAAGGTAAGCTTCCACCATCTAGAAAATTCATTTATGTAGGACAACTCATTTTTCCAGCAGGCTAGGTAGATGAGAAATGACAGGATTATGATTTTTTCCTTTAAAGTGCTTTTAACTGAGCCCAAGGAGGCATTCAGGTGGCTTCCAGCTGAGTCGAGAGGGAGCCTACTACCCCCTCCCACACACACCAGGCCCACCCAGCCCGCTGTCTCACCTTCTTGCCCCACATCCTCAGCTTGGATCTCCACTGTGACTGTGTCACCCCAGGTGGGGGCTTTGGTAGGCTCTGAGGTCACGGATGTGACTGCCTTGGAGTCCTGGTTCTTTGCTTCCTCAGACGTGGTTTTCCTGGGGAGGGGCGGGGCAGGCTGAGTCAGAGGGAGGGCATCCTGCCTGCTCCTCACCTCTCCTGACTCCACAGCCATAAATCTGAGCAAGGAGTGGACAGGGCAGGAAGATCTCTTTCCCAGGCAGACACTCAGTCCCCTCAGGCCCAGGTGGAGCCAGGTTTGTCTTCTGCTGTCCTGCCTGCTCTGGTGACCACACTGTCTCGCTGGCCACTTCTGAGGCCTTCACATGGATGCAGGCACCAGAGCTCAGGGTGGGGTGGGAGTGGGGGAGACACCTTGCCTGTCTTCCTGCCTCTGCCAGTGCAGGCTCCCTAGCAGGCGCTTTGTACACAGACTCTCTTGTTATCATCTTGACCATCTTCTCTAGGTTCTGTGTGATGGGAGGAAGCCTTTGGTCAGGGTGGCTGTGTGGTACTGCCTGGCTGCCCTTTGCATCCCTAAGCTTCTGGCCCAGCTCCCCCAGCTCTGAAACCTTCCAATGGAGCACACACATGCCTTCTGTAGCACCCACACTGTGCTGCACCCTGCCTGGGCTGGGCACCTGGAGCTGGGCATGGGGGCAGAGTGGGGTGAAGAGTTTCTGGCCCTCAAGCACTCACAGGTGGGGCAGTGCCAAGCTGCCCAAGGTGGGCTGGAGCTTGGGCCCTCTGCATCCAGTGCATCTCACAGGTCTCTGGGATAAGAGTCCCTGAGATCCAGAGCCATCAAACAGCTCAGTGGGAGAGTTAATACTTGTTCTGCTGAGGAGGTTTCTATGTCAGAGCTGTAATGGTGCGGCAGTCACAGGTAAGGGGTCATTTGGAGAGTCTGTGGCAGGGGGAGCCTTACCACACACTTGGGTGCACAAACAGCACCCGGGGCAGAAAGCAGAGATGGTGTCCTCACCAGTCTTGGCCCCACTCCCAGAAGTCCCCAAAGGGAGTGAGGGGCATGGGAGTCCATCTGCCCCAGGTGTTAGCAG
Source organism: Murina feae (assembly GCA_004026665.1). Lineage (NCBI taxonomy): Eukaryota > Metazoa > Chordata > Mammalia > Chiroptera > Vespertilionidae > Murina > Murina feae. The sequence continues at coordinate 33,352 of PVJC01001753.1, forward strand.
CACCAGCCTGAGGTCCTTCCCAGCCCAGCTTGTTCCTTTCCTCCAGAAAGCATTCTGGCCCCCCTGGCCCTCACTGCTCCCTCCATCCTCTGGACTGAGTGACACAGTAGCCTGATTCCTTGTTCTCTCCATGTCACAACCCTACGCTTATGGGTGACCAATCTTATGGGGGTATCATCTCCAAGCTCCCCTTCTGCTTTGACTGAGGGCCTGTATGGGTCCCAAAACAGGGTTCCTGATTCAGACCATCTGGGTTCCAAATCCCATGGCTGAGATACCCTACTAGTTGGGTGCTTTGGGCAAGGTATGTAACCTTGCTGTGTCTTCCTTCCTTCACGTGAATGGGGATGATAAATACAGGGTTGTTGTGGGCATGAAGTGAAATATTATGTGTAAAGCACCTGCCATATTGTTAGATACCATAAAGTGTTAATAATAATAATTTTAATTGTTTGTGGCCTGGTGTCTCCCCATTGTCTACAAGTGAGGGTCTTTGGCTGAAGTCCTAGAAAGAGTATAGGCTATTCGCTGCACACAGAGTTGGGTTTTGAGCTTACAGTTATCTCCTAGCCAGGTTGCCCACGCTCTCTGAGTCGTGCTGCCCTCAAGGGTATTTGGAAGGGCTGGGGAGAAAGTGTGACGCTCCTGCACACAGAAGGCCCAGGGCCCGATGGTCCCTCATTTGTGGTATAAACAACTTGGGTGTTTCCCAACGGGGACCTGACTGAGGGCCACGTGGAGGGGAGTGAGGGAGCGCTGATGGAGGGCTGAGGGGAGCAGGGCTGGGTCTTCCAGAGAGCTGGAGCCCTCCTCAGACTCAGGGTCCACCCTGTCAAGAGGGCTGCCAGGCTTGAGAGGAGAAGGCATCATGGCTGGAGGCCCTGGAGCCCAGCCTGCCCCACTGCAGTTACCTCCCTCAGGCTCTATGACCGCTACTGACTGAAGGTGCAATCATAACCCTCCTGCTGCTGCTCTGTGCTCTGCTTCTCTCCCCTGACAGCTGCCCTCAAAGTCAGAGGCCTCGAACTCAAATCAACCTCTTATCCACTCTTGTGTGCCTGCTCTGTGCATTGCCTGCAGGATGCTTGCCTCCACTCTTCTGTGGAAGCACTAAGGGAGGGGGTATTCCAGGAAGCTATGGAAGGTGGAAGTCAGCCCTTCTGCATCCTAAACACTACTCAAAGCCTCAAAGCTCCTTCACCATGCACAGTGTTGTGTTTTTTTTTTTTTTATTCCCTGGGGGCCTCCCAGTGTACTAAGAAGACAAAACCAAGGGTGAGTGAAGAAGGCCTTAAGTCACAATCAGTACAGTGACAGAATTCAGGTTGGAATTCATGACCATATTGTCAGCCTGTCTTTCATCCTCCTGTTAGCTTTGGCCTCTCGTCTCCCTTCCCTTCTCTACATAAGCTCCTGGGGGTCTGGCAGGAGAAACACCAGGTAGAAAGACAGGAAGGACCATGAGCAAGGCCAAGGGAGCTAACTCTGGTGCTGACTTCACTCAAGCATAGAAAGAGTTAAACAAGCACCTCTCCTCCCTTCCCTCAGACACACACCAGAGAGGTGGGTCAGGGCTAGGTGAGTGGAGATGAAATAACTCTGAAGGGATGAGGCCCCAGGGGAAGGAGAGAGCTTTTAGCAAGTAGAGGGAAGCTGTCAGGATAATGGCTTTTCCTGGCACAGCTGACTCCTCCAGGTCTTGATGTTATTCTAGAAACTGAAGAGCTGGAAGGGCCACTGATTCTACACAGAAGTAGAGAAGGGGACCAACTCATGCCCTGCTCCCAGCCCCTATTCTGTGCCTACAGCAGGGCACATGGAAGGTCAAGTTCTAGGACCCTTAGGCCCCTGAGGGAACTAGGTCTCCAGTTCAGTCTCAGAGCCCAGGGGCCTCTCCAGGACTTGCTTCCACATAGCATCTGCAAGATGATGCCCTCCCTCTCTGTCCCTAGAGCTCTGGCCTGGCCTCTAGCTGGGCCTGGGGGAGCTGCTGTTGGCCATGCCGCTGTCCTGGGGCTCACTTAACCCAGCCATGGTGGAGAGAATTCAGAGGCACAGTGCAGCAGTCCTGGGTCCCAAGTTGCTGGGAAATGTAACCCCGCCACACCTGGCTGGGTGCTAGAGGGGTATGTATGTGTCTGACAAACTCTAGCTAGGTGGCCCTGTGGGGACCAGGCCCAGTTGTCTGTGGGAGGGAAGACGAACAACTTTGCTGTCCTTCTGTGAGGTCATAACTAAGGCAAATGTGTGGTCTGCTCCCAGGAGCTGCTCCTGTGAGCAGAAGTCAGCAGTGGAAAAGTACAGGACATTGATGGACTATGCACAGGCTCTGGAGCCACTCTCACTCTCCATTGATCTCTGACCACCTTCCAAAGCACACCTCAGCGATGGAACCTGTGTGCCACCGTCCCTGCCTACACACACACACACACACACACACACACACACTGCCCCAGAGAGGTTTGTGTGCCACAATGTACCAGATCTCTGACCCTATCCCCATCTGCTAGCCCTTGAGCTGCCTCCCAGGTCTCTAATGCTACTTCCAGCACCTGCGCAGCCTGTCCTCTTGGTCTTCCACACGCCTCAAAGCCTCAGAGCATGAACACTGTCAAGGTCTGGCCTCCTCCCGGGAAGCGCTTTGGAAACCCAGGATGCAGGCCACCTGGCTTTTCCTAAATGCCAATCCCAGACACCAAGTTTGAGTCTGTTCTGGCTGCTAGGTTCCTGGCTGGGCAGATCCCTGAATCTTGAAAGACCAGAAGGATGCCCGTAGGGAAGGAGACAGTTAGGCAGACAGAGAAGGATGCATGCCAGGCAGAGCCTTTAGATAGATGGTGGTAAAATGAAAGATCTTGTGATCTTTTGACCTAGTCCACCGTAGCCCTGTTGCTTGCTCACCTGGGGAACTTGGAGGTGGGGAAGCAGGTTCAGATTAATATTGCTCCAGCCCTGGTTGGGTGGCTCAGTTGGTTGAGCATCATACTGTGCACCACAAGGTCACTAGTTTGATTCATGTTCAGGGCACATGCCTGAGGTCGCAGGTTCAATCTCCTGTCAGGGTATGAGGCAACTGATTGATGTTTCTCTCACACATCAATATTTCTCTCTCTCTCTCCCTCTCCTGTCCCCTGTTTCTAAAAAGATCTATAAAAACATTTTTAATAAAGATTACTCCAATCCAGATGCCAGGTATGTCATGATAGGGCCTCATTCTGTCCTAAGAAGGCAGGGTAATTCCCCTCTACCTGTACCCCTCATGTTGGCCTCTGAGTCAGGAAGGCCAGCCTCCTCCATCCTCCAGGCCAAGAGGCAGTCAGACTCCCAGGCCACAGGCCTACCTCTATCCCTGGAAGGCACAGAAAAAACCAATCCCTGCTCCTTGACCTAATAGGGACAGGATGGGAGAGTTGTCCTGGGCAGGAACGGTCATCCAAGCAGGGTGGGCTAAGGCTGGATTCTTGTGTTTCTAACTCTTCATCTGCTGCACCTGGAAGGGAATGTTTCCTGGAAGAGGCAGGGCTTGAATAGATGAAGAGGAGGGGGCATGAGCTGGCTCATGGGCAGGTCTAAGGCCTGGGGAGGGACTGGCTGGCTGATCCAGGTCTGAGGGTTGGAAGCATGGGGTGAGGTAGTCAGAGAGAAAAGCAAAGCCTGTGGTCCTCTCCATAGTCAGAGAAGAAAAGCAAAGCTCGTGGTCCTCTCTGACCTTGCTCTCTCTACAGCCCCCTTCCTCCATGCCCATGTATAGGGTTCTCTGGCCTTGGCCAAGCTCCCCTGGGATTGCTGGGCAAGAAGATGTGGCCAGGGGCTCCTCAAAGCAGGAGTGGAAATGGAGGCAAGGAGCGTCTGGTCTCCCAATTCACCAGACAGTTGTTACACTCCCACTCCATGCCTGCACCTCCCCCAGCCCCCAATGCAGTTGGTCCTTGTAAGTTTTGAGTTCTTGGTTGGCTGCCACTTAAGACATGATCAGAGCTGTTATTCTCAGCAAAGTGATGGGTTCTCATCCTGGGGTTCTTTTATTAATTGGACTCTAATGAACCATCACTATTGCTGATGTTGCTACACCGCTATAGGTGGGTCTCATTTGAAAAAACTGCCTCTGGAGCAAGAAGCCAGCCAACTCCCCAGGCCCGGGGGTGTGCGCCTCCCTGCACTGCTGCAGGGAGTGGGACTGCTCTGCAGGGAGTGGGACTGCTCTGGAAGTCAGAAATGGCACCCTGGCTGGCGGCTCAGTTGATTGGAGTGTCATCCTGATGCACCAGGATTTCGGGATCAATCTCTGGTCGGAGCGCATACAAGAGACAACTAATGGATGCATAAATGGGTGGGACAGCACATCTATGTTTCTCTCTCTCAAGTCAATAGACAAAAAATTTAAAAAGAAAAGAAAAAAGAAATGGCCCATCCCAAGGACCTCTGAGATGAGCACTCTGGCAAAGGGAAACATCTTTCTGTAAAACAAGAATGCTGGCCCCCACATCCCCACCCACACTTTATCTGAAACAACTCCACTGTCCCCAGGGGAGCCCCTCATGGGCAACCGGCACCCTCCCCCATGGCAGTTTCTGGAGACACAGACAGGGGTATGCTTTCCATATGGCCCCGGGGAAACCACAGACAGTGCAAGCCAGGCTCGAGCCCCAGTCTGTGGGGCACTGTCATACCCTCTCTCCTCTCCTGGGGGTACTTCCTTGTTCAGAAAAACCTTCTTCCTCAGTTGAGGCAAGAGATGGTACAGGGTCAAAAAGGGCCCATGACTGTGCCATATGCCAGCTTTTGAAATGTCCAGCAGTGGCTGTCTTGTGGTCTAACTGGCTGAGGGGCCCTGGGAGCCATGTTCTCAGGCAGAGGGGGAAGGGCCAGTTGTCGGTCAATACATGACCCCAAGGGATGGAATGACAGTCCCCTTGGTGAAGTACAGGCCAGGATGAGATGGTCCAGGGAGATCTTGCCATGACTTGGGACCCTTCTCAACGGGTGGCTCTGAATATCCACTCTTCTGGTATCCTCTTTCTCACGAATGCAGCCTTAGAGGAGGAGGAATGTGGTAGACATGGAGGTGAACTTCCCAACCTCACAAGAATCACCTGAACCACATGAACCACATGGATCTCCTGAATCACTCTGCTTCTAGTTCTTGGCCCAACACTCATGGAGTTCAGTTCAAGTTCTGAGATCTGGGACATCTCAGACACAGATTCCTGCTTTCTGCCCCTTTCCACAAAGAACAGACTCCCTGGCGGGTCCTATTGCCCAAGGCCGGGGCCTGGAGCCTGCTAGCTGCCTTCTGCCCTGGGAGACTGTAGGCAAAAGATGAGTTAGATTCACCTGTGTATTCACCAAACCAGGCTGTGAACTCCCTGAGGACAGGGACCTCCCTTGACACTACTGGAACTGTTCCCGGCTCCCAGCCTGGGCACAGGGAGACCCAGCAAGTGTTTGTGAGGGAGGAAGGGGCCCCTGGAAACTACTGTGGAGACAGAGGCAGCTCCTCCTCTCCGGCTCTGCTAGGCCAGCCCTGGCCCAGAATGCTGGACCCTCCTCTTCACTGTCCTAGAAGAAGCTCCTAGGCTGGGAGGATGGCTCAGATCACCTCAAAGGAAAGGAACAGGTGCCTCTCAGACACATATAGAGGACACACAGCTATGGAGAAGTCATTGGCCCCTGAGAGAAGAGGACAGCAGCGAAGCTGGATGTGGCGGTTGCATCTGAGTGGGAGGAAGAGGCGGTGAGGAGAGACCTAGAGCTGAGGCAGGTAATCTGCAGTGTAAACACTGGCTGGTTTTACAAAGCCACCTGGGTTTCCAGTTAATCTTGAAAATTTGAGAGAGCTGCCTGCATTCTTCCAAGGCGGAAATCAGCAGGGGGTGACTCGGGCTGCTTTTTGAAATAACCTGTGTGCTCTCTAGTTCGCCACAGTCACCTCCACTCTCTATTGCATCACACACCCATCTGACTGGAGCCCTGAAGGCACTGACTTTGCCTTCCTAGTGCCATTCCTCTGACAGAAGCTCAGTGTGTGTGTAAGGACTACAGATGACAGAAATGGGAAGAGCACAAGCAGGAGGAAGTATATTGGAACCCAAACACCGGTTTCCTGCCCAGTGGCTTTCCTCACTTTTCAATAGATGCTGGACCATCTAGCATGTGACCTTGAAGTCTATGGGGCCAGAAAAGGGCGGAGGGAAGCCGGACAAAGCCTGGAGGGAGGATCAAGCCTCCTGGATACTCATGGTGTCCTGGGAGGCAGGAGGAGCCCTGCCAGCAGCTATGCCCATGCTCAGAAACAACCTGGGCAGAATGCCATGAGGACACCAGGAAGGCCCCCTGGCCTACCTCACTACCTGAGATCTCCCCACAAGTACTTACTTCTGGTAAGCACTGCCCTCTTGGACTGCTCCTTCAGGATCCCGGCCCTTCTCAGGAAGAGCTCATGCCTTTTGGGTCTGAATGAGTGTTTCTGGCATGAGAAGATCTCAGGGGCCTGGGCAGTGACGATAGGGGGAGATCTGGAAAGAATTCTTATGGCTTCAGTCTGGCTGGGGGCGTCGCAGGCCAGCCCTTTCTTAACCACTGATGCCAGCTGTGTTTATAGTTCTGGAATATAGGGATGTTCTCACTGAACAAAAATTCTGAAGCTCTGAGCGTAGAGGGACTGACATTATGGGAAAGTCAGACCCATTGCCAGCTTGGGAATAAGACCCCAGATTCCCAGGTCCTGTGCTGGGCCTTCTCCTTCACCATGTACCTCTTCTGACAGGCATCCTGCTGGGAGAGGGAAGAGCCTGGGCCTCTCCCAGAGCAAGTGACCAGTGGCTAGATGGTCACTTCATGTGCTCCACTCCCACCAGCTGCCATGTGACCTCAAGTCCCTTCATTGCCTGGGGCCTTGGCCTCCTTGGCTATCACATGGAGTCAAGGCAACCTGCCTCCCAGGGCTACTTGCATTAGGGCCAGTGTGTGGAGAACCAGGCTCTCAATGAGTGCAGCCATGATCACTGCCATTGACACGATGAATAATGGTTAATTTCTTTTGCTGAGCCCAACCCTCTGGCTGCTGAGATAAGCCTTTGACTCATGCCAGGCCTCCATCCACTCCACCCAAATCCCTGTCCTCTGAGGCCCTTTGGCCAAGGCCCATGGCCAGACAGCAGAAGGTGTGAGCAATCCAGATCCTAGTGTGGGTAAAGGGGGTCCTCAGGCTTCTCTGGAAATCTGGCTTAGGGCCCTGATGCACCAGTCCCCTTCCAAGTGGGCAACTGCTTCATAAGGATCAAGGCAGGAATGAGGTGGAAAGAACTTTTGGATTCTGGAATCTCGGATCCTAGCTTGGTTACCTACTAGTTCTGTGACTTTGGGCAAGTCACAGAAATGCTCTGAGCCTTAGTAACCTCATCTGAAAAGGAGATAATATTTCACCTAGCTCACAGGACTAAGCAATCTAATCTAATAAAAGAGTAATATGCAAATTGACCCTCACTCCATTACACCTAAGCCATGCCCACCAGCCAATCAGAGTGACTGTATGCAAATTAACCCAGCCAAGATGGCAGCCAGCAGCCACAGAGCTAGAGCAAACAGGAGGCTTCCGTTGCACCAGCAATGGAGGAAACTGCCTGCCTAGGCCGGCTGGGCCTCTGCTCAAGGCAACAAAGTTTCAATTATAGAAGATAAATAAACCCCAGAAACCTGATTCCAGCCAGCCTCACTGGGACATTGGGTCAATGGGAGCTGCGGGCAGCCTGAAAACAGCCCTCACCCCCTCACCCAGGCTGGCCACACCCCCATGGGGTGAGGGTCTCCACTGGGGGGCTTGGTCAGCCTGCAAACAGCCATCAGCCCTTCATCCAGGCTGGCCAGGCATGCCAGCAGGTGGACATCCCCTGAGGGGTCCCAGACTGTGAGAGGGCACAGGCCGGGCTGAGGGACCCCCCCCTAGTGCACAAATTTTTGTGCACTGGACCCCTAGTAATTAAATAATGGAAAACACACACTGACACACTGAGCATATTTGCCAGGTATATGGTAGTCACTAGATAAATATAACCTTTTTTAACCTTCCTTCTTCCTCTCTTACCAGGACCTTAGACAATTGTTCTACACTCAACACCTTCTTCAGTTAGTCACCAGGGTGTGATCAAGGTCATTCTCAGTCTGGGACCAGGGTTAAGGCTCTCAGGCTCATTCAAGAAAACCAATGATCCTTTGAGTATGACTAACTGGCCCTGATCTGTGTCCTGCCCCTCCCACCCGGGCCAGGGCCAAGCATGCCCCATGTGACAGAGGGAGCAGCCCTTCCTGTCTCAGGACACCTCCAAACCACAAACAGAGAAGAGGAATCTGGGCACCTCCAAACCACAAACAGAGAAGAGGAATCTGCAAATCTCTCCATAGCTCCTGCTAGGTAGCCTCAGGCAGAGGCTAAACTAACACCTCCTTAGAGATCCAAGAGCCAGTGAACCCAATGGTCGAAGTGGGACCATCCAGATTACAACTCCTCAGATCCATAAGGGACACACTCAGGGGACAGACTCAGTGAGCACCAAAGCCCTACTGAAGCAAGTCTTGCCCCATAAGGGTGTCTCCAGCACAGAAGTTCTCCCACCATAGACACAGCTGATTCTCACAGCCAACTGGCCTGTAGGTCAATTCCTTCCAGTGATACCAACAACAATCAAGGCTTAGCTACAACAAGACTGTGTATAAAGCCCCCAAAGGGGTGCACCAAGAGTGTCTACCTCAGGTAATTGAGGAGGCTGAGCCACTGGGCCCTATGGACATCTAGCACAGAAAGCCACCCTACCAACACAGGGAAGCAGCCAAAATGCAGAGACAAAGAGACAGATCACAAATAACAGAAATGGAGGAAAGCAAACTACTGGATATAGAGTTCAAAACTACAGTTTTAAGGTTTTTCAAGAACTTTCTAGAAACTGCCAATAAACTTAGTGAGCCCCTCAATAAATCTAGTGAGACCCTCGAAGATATGAAAAAGGACCAACTAGAGATTAAGCATACACTGACTGAAATAAAGAATATTATACAGAGATTCAACAGCAGACTAGCAAAAATCAAGTCAAAGATTTGAAATATGAAGAAGCAAAAAACACCCAACTGGAAAAGCAAAAATAAAAAAGATTCCAAAAATATGAAGATAGTGTAAGGAGCCTCTGGGACAACTTTAAGCGTACCAACATCAGAATTATAGGGGTGCCAGAAGAAGAGAGAGAGCAAGATATTGAAAACCTATTTGAAGAAATAATGACAGAAAACTTCCTCTGGTGAAAGAAATAGACTTCCAAGTCCAGGAAGCACAGAGAATCCCAAACAAAAGGAATCCAAGGAGGACCACACCGAGACACATCATAATTAAAATGCCAAGAGCAAAAGACAAAGAAAGAATCTTAAAAGCAGCAAGAGAAAAGCAGTTAGTTATCTACAACAGAATACCCATACGACTGTTAGCTGGTTTCCCAACAAAAACTATGCAGGCCAGAAGGGAGTGGCAAGAAATATTCAAAGTGATGAAATGCAAGAACCTACAACCAAGATTACTTTACCCAGCAAAGCTATCATTCAGAATTGAAGGTCAGATAAAGAGTTTCACAGATAAGAAAAAGCTAAAGGAGTTCATCACCACCAAACCAGTATTATATGAAATGCTGAAAGGTATCCTTTAAGAAGAGGAAGAAGAAGAAAAAGGTAAAGATAAAATTTATGAACAACAAAGTGACAACAAATACATATCTATCAACAAGTGACTCTAAATATCAAGTGAATAAAAAATCTGATGAACAGAATAAACTGGTGAATATAATAGAATCATGGCATAGAAAGGGAGTGGACTGACAATTCTTGGGAGAAGGAGGAAGGAGTCTGGGGGGTGCAGGAAGAGATTGGACAAATATTGTATACCTATGGATGAGAATAGTGGTGGTGGGGAGGTGCAAGGCAAGAAGGTGGGGTGGGAACCGGGTGGAGGGGAGCTATGGGGGGAAAAAACAGGAAACACTGTAATAGTCTGAACAATAAAGATTTAATTAAAAAAAAAAAAAGAAGGGGCTTCAAGTAGAATGAGTGGTCATGAGGGGCTAATGCCCCAGAGAGATCACTAAAGGTAAGATGACTGTTGGATGTAGGGTCAGGCATGATGGTAACTGGTGACTTTAGAGAAAACTGTTTCAGTGAAGAAGTGGAGTCAGATTGGAAGCAGACCAATGGCTCAGTTGGAAAAAGGCAGAACCTCAAGATGAGCCAACTGGACCTGTTGGCCTGGAGGATGCATCTTATTACTAGATTAGAGGCCTGGTACACAAATTTGTACATGGTTGGGGTCCCTAGGGGTGGCCTGTGGGGATCATACCCCAGCTTGTGCCCCCAGGCTCGCAGCCCTAGCTTGCGCTCCCAGCCTCCCAGACCCACAGCCCTGCCTGGTGTGGGAGCCCCTTACACGTCCAGCATGGTTCAGGGTTCCTGTTCAGGGTTCGAGTTCTGAAGGAGGCCTCACACAAAATTAAGAGAGACTAGAAGAGAATCAATTTGGAAACTGGGGGACCAGGCGTGGAGCCTACCTCTAGGGGATTAGACTGCCCACTGATGCCTGGGTCTCACCAGCCTTTTATTGAGTCTCTGAGAAAACAACCATATCCTTAGGCAGGAAATTCCAAGGAAGAATTTTACATGTAATTAACAGGTGGGGATTTGCTGTAATTAACAATGTTTCAACTTAAACAATGGGTGCATAGCTCTGACCTTTCAGAGCAACCAAGGTTAGTTAAAAACAATCAGTTTCCAGCATTAAAACAATCAGTTTCCAGCACCTGGCACCCCGCCATGGTGCTGACCCCTCACCTGCTCCACAATCCCACCTGCGGGGCAATCAATCAGGGTGGGAGGGGGGGACCGCCCAGTTCTCTCAGTGCCTGGGAGCCGGGTGCAGCCCCCCACCCCTGCTGGTCACCATCTGCGAGATGATTGGCGGGGCAATTGGGGCCCCTGCTTGCACCTGCCTTGGCCTGGTGTCGACCGCTCACTTGCTCCACCATCCCGCTGCAGTCCTGCTCTTGTCAGGAGCCCATCAGGGCCAGAAGCTCCTCCATTGCTGTCCATTGCCAGCACTGCATTGCCGATGCCCGCCATGTTCTGCACTGCCCCGTGGTGGGCAGCGCATGTCATAGTGAGTGGTGAGGGGACAATTTGCATATTATATTAGGCTTTTATTATATAGGACTAGAGGCCTGGTGCACGAAATTCGTGCACTGGGGGCAAGTGTCCCTCAGCCTAGCCTGCACCCTTCCAATCTGGGACCCCCTCGGGGGATGTCGGACTGCTGATTTAGGCCCTATCCCAGGGATCAGCCTAAACTGGCAAGTCAGACATCCCTCTCACAATCCGGGACTGCTGGCTCCCAACACTCATCTGCCTGCCTGCCTGATTGCCCCTAACCACTTCTGCCTGCCATACTGATCACCTCTAACCACTCCCCTGCCAGCCTGATTGCTCCCAACTGCCCTCCCCTCCCGGCCCAGTCACTCCAAACTGCCCTCCCTTGCAGGCCTGGTCTCCCCAACTGCCCTACCCTGCAGGCCTGGTAACCCCAACTGCCCTCTCCTGCAGGTCGGGTCCCCTCCAACTGCTCTCCCAATAGGCTTGCCCCCCCCAACTCCCCTCCCATGCCAGTCTGGTCCTGCCCCTAACTGACCATCCCTGCTGGCCTTATCCCCCTCTCCAATTGCCCTCCCCTGCAGGCCTGGTCCCCCAATTGCCCTCCCCTGCCAGCTATCTTGTGGTGGCCATCTTGTAACCACATAGGAGTGGCCATCTTGTGCAAGGGCGTAATGGTCAATTTGCATATTACCTCTTTATTAGCTAGGATGGCTCAAGGCTGGAGCCTGCAGTGGTAAAGCAGCCACATGCCATACTAGGGAGGTTCCTTCTTAGGACCTGAGCCCTCTCCAACTCCCCTCTAGTGGGCTAATGAATGAGTAGCTTAGGCCCTTGTGCTTCAACCCCAACTCCACCCCCTATCATCATGGGCCTATCTGCTGGGGATGCAACAAAACCAGAGAGAAGGGCAGAACTGGCAGACACAGGATTCCCCAGTGTCCCACCTCCAATCTGAGATGAGATAAGGTGGGATGGCAGAGAGCAGGAAACTAAGCCAGGAGACCAAGCTGAAGGCAGCAGAAAACACAGGCAACAGAAGGATAAGAAAAAATATTTTGAAAGAATATGAAATTATATGTTTAATATATATTAATATACTATTTTCTATTAGTCAATATATAAAATATATGTAATATATATTTTAAGCATCAAAATACTCATTGTGAGAAAAATAAAAACACAAATGAAATAAGTAATGCTCATTGCAGGTGTGCATTGTATTGTTTGGAATCAGACATACAGGGATACCATGTTCTTTTCAGGGCTTAGGGCTTCTGAGGGCTTGGTCCTCCCTCTGGGGTTCCTACCTGGAGCTGGGGGCTCGAAGTGAACCCCTTTTCATGTCCCACCAGCTGGGCCTTCCTTCTCTGAAGCCCGCCCTTTGCTTAATTTGCATCTCATTAGCACCTTGGGCTTAGAACGCAGCTCCCTGCCCCCTCCCTGGGTACAGAAGGGTGCAGCAATGTGCTCCTCCAGCCTCCATGCCCCACACCCAAGCTCCAGCCCAGCACAGCTCCAACTGAGCGTTCCCATGGCAACCGGGTGAAGGCGCAGGTCGTGATGCCTGTGGAGGAGCAGCGGGCCGCCCAGTCTCCCCACTCCCCTTTCCCCCTCCCCCTGCCGCCAGGCTGGATTGGTGATAGGCAGGGCCTCAATCTCCCTAGATGATGGGCGATAATTGGTTTATGGAAATAGCTGAGCAGAGACCTCAAGCTCCCTGCCAAGCCCTCTCTCTGCCACCTGTCCTTCCTCTCCGCAGAAATGGAGCTGGGGGAGGAGAAGGGGAGAGAGGGCCTGGGAGCTGGGCAGTGGGGGATGGGGCTTTTGAGACAAGCAAGTATTTCACCTGTTGGCCTCCAGCCCACCCTCTAGCCTTCTTTCACTCTATGGGGTGCAGTAGTTGTTGTTATAGTGACCTGGTGTTTGCTTCAGTTGCTCTTTGGCCTCTTAAGTCTGTGCTCAGGCGTATGCTAGGTGCAGTGTCACAGAAATGTTTCCTGTCCTGGGGAGCCCTAGTTTGGGGAACAGAGGAGCAGCACTTTTTTACATAAAGTGCATCTGACCAGTTTGATACTGCTGTGGCCTCCAGAGAAGGGAGAGCTCAACTTTGGCGGCTCCAGAGTTGAGGAGGCATCATGAGCAAGGCTTTGAAGGTGGGGTTTCAGCAGGTGTTGGGGAGAAGGCTGGGCAGGCACTCTCCAAAAAAAATGTGCACAAAAGCCAATAGGCAGGCACTGAATGCTGCCGTTATTGGCGGAGGAGGGGAGGCCTTGGTGGCTCTCAGTTTCTGTAGAAGGGGCTAAGGGATGGCAAACCTGGGGGCGAGGGGAGGCACTGCATAGCACTTTATAATCAAGATTGAGCAGATGTCCAGCATCCATATGGGAGGTTGGCTGGATGGAGATTCTGTAGCCCTTTGATGCCATTCTGAGAGAAGTGAGGTCCATGAGCTTGGCAACAGACATGGAATGGCAGGTCTCACTCGGATACCAAGCTATGAGAAGTGTGTACCCTGACTGCAACTAGCTGGAGGGGATATGGCAGTGTATTAAAAGACAAGAACTAGAGAATTCCCCATGATAGAAATGACCAGAGAGTAGTGGGGGCCAAGGAGGAGGATGGTAGGATGGGGCACCCAGAGTCTGGGAGTGGTAAGGCCCAAGATTTCTCCTCCCTTTGACCACCCTCACCCCTCACTGAACCTAGCCCCGGCTTCTGCATCCAGGGGCCCTGCCCCTAAGATCAGGTTGTATCCAAGCCCAGTGAATTGTGGGATCAAAGAGTGGCCTGCCCTTTCTTCCCTAGCCCTGGCAAGCACCTTCCATGCAGCAGGAAGATACCAGGCCTCACACTTGGCATTCCCTCTGGGTATCACAGTCTCAGCCCAAAACCTTTGGGTGCTCATATTCTAAATAACCACACTCTGGTTTCTGCTCCAGTGCACACCAGGACCCGACCCACTCTCAGCAGCTACTTACACTACTACGTAGGGCCACGGCTCAGAGCCATCTTCGCAGGCAGGGAGGTTGGTGGCTCCATGGAGAGTGACCATGATGATCTCCTTATTGGAAGGAGACAGGTGGCTGGTGACAGATTCCACAGTCTGGGTGGTGTTTGGGGAGCCCTCTGGGCCCTTGGAGACCTGTGGAGAGAGCCAGGGCTGAGTGGCCTCTTCCTACTGCCTCCTGGTACCTCTTGTCCTCTCCTATCTCCTCTCCAAGTAGCCATTTCCCTCTGTCACTCCCCTACCCAGTCTGGAACTATGGTTCCAAAGGGGCAGTTGTCTTTGACCCCATTCTCTTCTTACCTCTGCCCCACAGCTCACATCTCTCCATTTCCCTTCTGCCTCTCCCCAGGTCCTGGATCCACCATTTCTTGCAGAATGAGAGGGGCCACCTCACCTTTCAAGTCCAGTCCCACCTCTAAGCCCTGACTTTTGCAGGTATCTGCCTGTCATACCCCTCCTGCTTTTGAGGTCCTAGCAGTTGACCTTCTTCTGTGTCTCCTGTTACCCCACCCCAGTCCACCTCAGGTCTCCCAGTGCACTGCACTGACAGTTTCCAAAGCTTATCCAATGCCTTAATGAATACAAATGATTTGTCTGTCCCAGGTGCCTGACCTATCTTCAGCCCAGAGAACCCGTGGACCAGGAAGGAGGAGAGAGGTGCCTACCCACATGTGGCCTCCTGGGCTGGTTGCCCCAAGCAAACTCATATGCAAGGGCTCAATAACTCAATAGCTTGTAGATTCATAGCCCAAAGGACCATGGTGTTGAGAGCTGCTGAGAGGAGACAAAAACCACAGATTGGGGCAGTCAGGGAAGGCAGCTGGGAAGAAGAGGCCTTAAGGGTTGGGAGAATACGCTGGGTGAAGCAGGGAGGACAAGTGGGAAAGCAGAACAGTGGAGCTGAGGCATCTGAGTGGGAGCGGGCAGAGCATTCTGAGGCCCAGGGCAGGCTCAGTGTGTCTCTGGAGGCTTCAGGGAGTCACGGGATGTGGAAGAGTCGGACATTTATGGGTGAATAAACAAGAAAGCATTTAAGAATCAAGTAAAACCCTGGGGTGGGGAGGGTGTGGACATGGGGCTGCTGTGACTTGGGTATCCGGGTCCTCTCGCTGCACTGAACCACTGACTCTCTCCCAGTGCCTGGAACGGACACTGACACAGTGGACCCAGATTAACCTGGCAGGAGGCCACCCCCACCCTTCCTCTCTCTTGCTTATTAATTGGTACCAGCTGATGTGAGGGGCCTTCTGTCTGGGAGAGAGGAGCAGTGGACCTCTTCAGGGTGGAGATGGGGTGCTAGGGGACCACTGGGAACTGACCCTCTTACCTGGAAAACTCAGCTTATCAAAGCCTGTATTTCAAGGCAGCCTGGTAAGGTGGGAGAGTCCTCAGAAAGAGGGGGTCTGTGGAGACCATTGAGAACAATGATCTGTTACATAGAGGGGAGGCTGAGGGTCTGGTCCTGGTTGGGCTTTGTGCTGTAGCAGCCCCGGCAGGGTGAGTACTCTGGCTCTGTCCTGATACATGTCAGGAGAACTGGGTTTAAACCCCAAATCAGTCATTTTCCGAGAGCCACTTTCTCCACATGGACAATGAGGGCTGGAACCAGCCTGCCTGGAACCCACCCGGCTTCCAGGAAGAGCTGTTACCACATTCAGTTCTTATAACAGTGGTGTGAGGTGACCACAAATATGAGCCCCGTGTTACTCCAATCTGTCAGCATGTCCTGCCAGCCCTACCTTAAAACCATGTCTGGAATCTGACCCCTTTTCACGGTCTGCACTTCCAGCATTGAGTGAGGGCCAAACAATGGATTTCTGTATTTGATTCTTAACAGCTTTCTTGTTCCCCTCTGCCTCTCTTCTGTCCTGCCCTCCTCACAGAGCAGCCAGAATAAATCTTTACAGATTTTGAGCTAACCACATCACTCCTCTGCTCAAATCCTGCAGCAGCTCCTCACCTCACTCAGGGCCTCACAGTACTGTAAGGACCTGGGGACTCTGGCAGAGGAAACTGACCTCACCCCATCCCGAGGCCCTTGGCCACGCACTTGAGCCACACTAGCCTCCTGGAGGTCTATCGCACATACCAACCACCTGCCTCACCGCCTCTCCCCTGGCTGTCTCTCCTCGGCCTGCTCTTCCCTACATGCCCATGCCTGTGGCTTGCTCCCTCACTTCCTGCAGGTCTGACTTATTATCCCAAAGGCCTTCCTGGTACAGGCTGGATCCTGGCCCAACACAATGACCAATTAGGAGGTGAGAATCTCATCCCCAGCCCCAGAAGTGCCAGCTCTACCAACAGATCCCTCCCCTTCTTCTGACTGAGGACCCACCTCAGGGCCCAGCAGGCCCTAGCACATCAGAAGAGTTGTTGAGCTACCCCTCCTCCTCCTTGAGGGGGAGGGAGGTCAGCAGAAGAAGGGGAGAGGGAAGCCACCTCCCATCGTAGTCTGAGATGCTGCCTTTCCAAGGTTCCACCTGCACCTGGTCAATGGGTAAATCTAGAGTGGCTTGTGATGGTCTTCCCAGTAATTAGCCTAAGGTTCCTGCAATGAGGTCAGGGGAGTCAACTAATATCTCTCCCACTCCCAGATTCCTAAGAGCAGCCTATGATGGTGGCCCCAGCACCCTTTGTTGCTGTGGGGGTACAGGGCCTGTCAAAAGTCCCCCCATGGCCCCAGAAATGAGGGCCCAGCAGTTGCCTAAGAACTCTCACTGACTACCTGGCAACCCCAGAGCCCAGCTAGACATTTTGTAGACCAGACCTTAAGTTGTGCCCATCCCTGTCCTCTCCATCCTCTGCCTCTGCTATGCCTCGCCTTGGGGAAGTAAAGCTTTCAGGGGTTTGGGAAAGAACTGCTTGTGCTTCACTCTGGGCAGGAGGCCAACTACCAGGTGGTGCCTGGTGCTGAGGCCTGCAAGCACATGCCCAATGAACAGTCTGAGCCCAGGGCCAGGGAGGCCTGGGGCTGTTACGCCCAGATTTCGTGATCCCTAAAGACCACTTAGGGAGCCCGCATCCGATGCAAAAACATAGAGCCTTTATTCGAGCTAGCTCGAGCTCAGTCCCACACACACTCACCGATGCAGCAGTAGGGTGGAGAGAGAGAGTAGAGTTTCAGGAAAACAAAGATTTTATAGGGGGTCTGGAGGTAGTGGGTGGGGTAATGTGTGTGGCCCCTGTTGATTGGTAGAGGGAAGGGCCAGGGTTTGGTTGCACAGGGGGCAGGTTGCAGTTAGTTCCTCTACATCCCTATTGGCTGGTTTGAGTCAGTCTTGCACCGCCCTTTCAGGGCCAGGTAGGAGGCCACGAGGAGTGTCGGTGGGCCAGCCTTTCTGCCTTCCCTGCTTCAGGACCAATGTCCTCTCTCTACCCCCATCCTCCCTGGCATTCATTGGAGAAACTATCAAGGAAAAGAAAATGCACGTGCTAAGTTATATGTCAGGGAGCAGAGTAAACTGTGGGTGATGATGAAATCTCCCTCAGTCTCAGGTCCCACAGACCCATCATGGGAGTCAGATGAATGAACCCTGGGGAGGGAGTTCACTTCTTGAATATACTTTCTGTAGGCTGACAGCAGAGCTGGGTACTTACCATTAGCTTACTCTCCATTGGTTAACCCCCCAACACTGCTGGGGTGCAGAGAGGGTCTTGGTCAGCATACAAAGCAACTCTCTCAGCCCTTCTACCAGGGCCTGGCACACAGCTAGCTCAGAAGGCTCTAATTCCAATACTTAATAAGCCAGGATTGCCCTACAAATGTCCCGAGGGACCCTGGGCTGCCTATTTTGGGATGTACGTGCTGTAGGAAGGAGACAAGGTGTGAGTAGGAAGACTGCACCAACAGTGAAGGTACTCATGGCTGGTTGCTTCAGCTCCCAGGGCTGGGGCTTAAATTGTCCCTGGCAGGGAGACAGATTCCTCTGTTCCTCCAGATCCTGCCCCTGCCACCCTCTGCCCCAGCAATCTGGGCACAGGAAGCTCAGTTCCACCTCCAGAAGGGCCCTGCATCTGAAAGCCAGGGGCCAGAGAAGGGATCGCTGACCTGGGAGACATGAGGTCTGGCGGCCTCTGATCAGTAATTTGGACAAATTATTAGACTCCAAGAGCCTCAGTTTCTCCAGTTGTATCAAAGGGCTTTGAGTTAAAAGTGATTCCTCATGTTCCTTCTAGTTTCAGCCTCTAAACTTGCCTGGGAGTCATAGCGGCCACGAAGGCTCTTTCATAGCTGAGGAAGCAGGCACCGAGCCTTGGGACAGAAAGTTCTTGCATTTGCACAGCAGAGCTGGCGGGCAGAGCTGGAAATGGGAACAGGTCTGTCTGCCTGCACTCTCTGCTGTCCCTGCTCTGCCCTCACCAGCCTTCTTTGGATGTAACCTGCTCTCACTGGGCCACAATGTATCCATATACCCTTAGGCTCATAACCCCAGTAGCTAGTACTCATTGGTACTAACAAGAAGTTGTGGTGTTTGGAGCAAGAGAGGCTTTTTAAAAGATGACACAAAAATCAGAAATAGAGAGAAGGATTAATAGATTCGGTAACTAAAAAAATCTATGCCAACTTCTACAATGGTCCAAATTTCACCATAATTCAAAGAAAAGACAAATAGGAGAAAATACTTGCAATTTATATAAATGTATGAATATCCCTAATACACAAAGAACTATGAAATCTATAAGCATCTCCACAATGAAGACACACAAGTGGAGGATTCACCAAAGAAGAAATATGAATATGTGATACTATATATACATTATGAGCATCCTCCCAGGAGATTCTGTTTCCTAAAGCTATGAGTCAAATCAATCCAGCTCTTCCTCAGGGCACTCCTCTTCCCTCCCACATTTCCTGAATCTCCCCTTCCTCCCCCATTCAGCTCAGGTGGGCAGGTGGCAATGAGGTTCAGGAACCAGTTGGCAGCTCAGGGCCCCCAGGTCAGGTCAGCCTGGTGCTTGGTGCCCAGTGTGTGACTTACCAGAAGGAGGCTGAAAGGGGGAGGGTGTGGTCAAAGAGAGGAGTCAGCTGTGGGTAGAGGGCACCAGGAACCACAGACACCAAAGTCAAGGGTAACCTCCTCTATAATAAAGAGGGAATATGCAAATTGACCGTCACTCTGCCACAAAGATGGCTGCACCCACAGCTGAGGCCGAGTTCCCATAACGAGCCTTAAGGAGCAAACAGCAGAGACCTGAGGCTTTGCCCCTGCCCCTTCCCCTTCCCCCGTGGGGCTTGACAAGGGACCTCAGGCAATGACTCCCACCCAGCACGGATTGATAGGGGACCTCAGGCCAGGACTTGACTCTGGGTCTCGTGATGCACCCCAGACTCTGACAGGAGGAAGATTTTCATATACATTTTACTAATTTTCTTTCATCTCTGACACTTCTATTATAGAGAAAGGGCAAATAACAATATTAAAATATTTTCTCTAATTAATCCCCTTTTGATGTGCATGAATTTCATGCACCAGGCCACTAGTATATATATATAAAAGCCTAATATGCAAATTGTCCCCACAGGAGTTCAGCCAGGATACCAATTGCTTTTTCTATGATGTGTGCTGAACACCAGGGGGAAGCGCGGAACAAAGGAAGGCCCTAGCTGGTAGCCAAAGGGCCCAATCAGCCCTGATTGCTGGCCAGGCCAAGAAGCCCTACCCATGCATGAATTTTGTGCACCTGGCCTCTAATCTATCTATATAAAAAAAAAACAGCGACCGGAACACTGTAATGAATGGTTGCTATGATGCCCACTGTGGCCAGCGAACCAGCCCAATGGCTGGGGCCAGCCAGCCAACCCTCCCATGGTCAACCCCCCCTGTGGCCCTTCCCCCTGGATGACCCTGCCCCTGACTGGCCAGCCCTTCCCCTGATCACCCCCTCATCCCAATAGAGGGTGGGGGCTGACTGGCTAACTCCTGAAGCCCCTTCCCCCACCTGGCCCCACCCCAGATTGGCCCCTGACCCTGATCAGGGGCAGGGCTGGCCAGCCAACTGCCTGCAGTCCCTTCCCCCAGCCTGCCCTGGCCCTGATTGGCCCCCCACACTCCAATCAGGAGCAGCGCTGGCCAGCCAACCACCCATGGCCTCTCCCCCAGGCTGCTGGCCTCTGATCAGCCCCCACCACCACCCCAATTGACTCACGACCCCTCCCCCAGCCATCCCAACCCTGACCAGGCCCCAATCAGGGCAGGCTGATTGACCAACCTCCTGCCTTCTCCTTCTGACAGACCTAGCTGGTCCCCACTTGTGCACGAATTGGTGCACTGGGCCTCCAGTAGAGTACAAACCACATGAGGGCCTGGGCACTCCTAGCTATTTGGTTCATTTGACTTAAGAGTGTAACTGTGAAGAGGATGTTTCCAAGTTAGCAAATACCTGTGTGCCTTGGTCTTAGTTCTTTCTGTCATCCCTGTTGGTAAGTGACATAATTGAGGGCATGGGCTCAATCTTGCCAGTTAGCAGAAGGTAGGAGAGCCCTGACATGGAACTATTTGCTTTTCTTCCCACTGAGATTCTAGTCTAGGCAGGGTTGTGCTGGTCTTTTACAGCTATTTATTAAGCACCTACTATGTGTAAGGCACTATTCTGAGTACTGGGGATACAGCAGTGACAGAAATAAACAAAAATTCCTTCTTCCCAGGCATTGGAGTCCCTGTGACCTGGGGCGGGGGCTGGGCCAGGGCTGGGAGGGTGTGGTAGTGGGGCAGGGACACTGCAAAGGGAGCAGCCTGGGAAACCCCTGTAAGAGCTTTGAGGGTGATGGTGTCCTGAGCCTCTCTGATCCCAGCAAGAAGAAGGCAGAAACTCCTTTCCAGGTTGTAGAGGGTGAGACAGCCAGTTCAAGCTACATCTCACTCTGGCTCATGGGGCGGGGGACAGTCAGAAGTGACCAGGTAAATGTTAGTAGGGCTTGATAACACTGAGCACGCCACCTTTCAGATCTACCTGGCCCGAGTATAGGACACCTAACCTGGAAGAGCCACTGAGATCACCTCAGTCCCCATTTCACAGCTGGGAAGACTGAGACAGAGAAGGAAAGTGTCTGTTATGATTTAGGAAAAAACACACAAGGGACTTAGAAGCAAAGATGAATTCATGTGGTGCATGGCCCATGCCCCCAGGCCTCACCTCTTTCTTTTCCCGGCCCATCCTCTTGGGGGCAGCAGTGTTTGGTCTTGTTTAACAATCTCGGCGACCAAAACCTGGTGTTGGTAGGGGATCAGGCATCAGTCCTGTCTGGCACCTTAGAGTCTTTTGGGTGGTGAACAGTGTAGAGCATCAGTGTGGTCTTAGGGGTGCTGTATACTGGTCCTGAGACCTCAATGGGGAAAGCAAAGAGGGAGTCGGGCGGTGGGGGCAGGAGTATGGAGCTTCCTCAGCACCCAGACATACTGTGAGTGGAGATGCCTTGGGGAGTCTGGGGCGTGGCCAGCTAGCCAGGGGTCAACAGCTGGGTGAGTGGCTCTTGGCACCCCCAGGAAGATAAAGCCAGGGGCGGCCCTCTGTCTGCTCAGATCTTAGACGGCAGAAAGTTTTTCCGCACAGCTGGGTCACCTGGGCAACACCGTGTGATGTCATAGGGCAAGGCAGAAGTCGCACAGAAGTCCAGGTACAGTGGTAGAATCAAGAGCCCTTCTCCGTGTTCCCGGAGCTGTGCCTGCCTGCTGTCTGGAATCCAGTCTTCATCCTTCCTGTTATGGATACCCCAAGCAGACCATCAGTCCATATTCACCAACCACCCTGAGTGTCCAGCCCCTGCTGTCACTGCAGGAGGGGAGGAAAAGCTGCCCCAAGCAACTTGCAACTTGGTCGGTGAAACAGCTATTTCTTTTAAGAAATCTGCAGCCATCCTGCCTCTTTGGTGTTCATAGCCTTTTATTTGTTTACTAGTAATTAAAAAAACACAAAGTTCAGAGAATGGTTTCCACTTGGAGTGTGGGTGGGAAGGTAGGGGAGAGAATTGGGAATAAGTAGACCTGTTACTGTAATGTCTCTTAGATTGGGTGGTCAGTTAATGGGTGTTCATTATATTATTGAAAATAAATTATAAAGAGGACCATGTATGGGTCAGCAGTGGATCTAGGGTATGGACCAAGGTTTATGACTAATCCAATTCTGAGCTCCGTAAGAAATTATTACAAAGATAACCCTTTTTTATCTTTGGCCTACCACATGCCAGGTATGGTTCTAAGTGCTTTTCTGTGTGGTGGGATGGCAGAATGAGGATGACTGGCCTTTGGCCTGGAAGGGCGGGGTCTGTTCCATGGGGGTGAGGTCTGAACTGGACCTCAAAAGATGATCCAGAATCCTGGGCTAGCAACAGTGAGATCTGTGGGTACTGGATGAGACTGAGAGGTATCTGGGAGATCCCTGTTGCCTGTCTCATTCTTCTGTCAGCTGTTTTAGACTCACTTGGAAGGTTCTTCCTATCTTCTTTGGTTTGGGGACCAAGAATAGGCCTACCCTAGCAGCCAGAGGGAGGAGGCCTCCAGCTTCTGCCTCTATCCCTCTACCTCAGGGAGAGAGGCAGGGAGGAAGTGGTTTTTCCAATTAAGAGACAGAAAAACTGAGGCCTCACCTTTGTTAGAACAGAATGACTTGCTGAAGTCACCCAGACATTTGGGGATGGAAGCTGGGAGGTCCACTCCCAGTTCTCCTCCCTCCCCGCCTACCAAGGGTAATGCCCCTGGCTCCTGGGCATCACTGTCACAATCCAGCATGCACAGAGAGGGTCTCTGTGGGTCCTTCGCCAGTCTCCCTAGAGTGCCCCCTTCCTTTCAGAGCTGAAGGCTGCAGCAGCAGATTGGGATGAGTGCTGCCCCAGCGCCTGCAGGAGTCATTCATGCCCAGCTCAGGGCCAGTGCAGCAGGACTGGGAGGGGCCAGCAGGGCACTTAGGGAGCGTACTTTAAGAAGGCACTGGCTCTCAGGCTATGCTACCACACCTTAAGTTCTGTTCCCCGGCCATCTTTCCTGCCTCACTGTGCCTCCTGCCATGCCCTGCACCTCTTCCCGCACCCAAGCAGCCTCCCTACGGCCACCCTTGGGCTCTGGGCTCTCACCCAGCTGCCCTACCTGGCATCTGAGCTTTCTGCTATTGCAGCCCCCAGCACTGCCTTCCTGCCTAAGATTATGTAGGGGCTGGTTCCAGGCCGTCTGGCTCCAGAGCACTAGTGAGCCCTGCACACTCAGCAGTCACAGGAAGGGGGCCTTCCTACCACCTCACTCCCTGGCTGCCCAGCTTTCTGGACCATGAGCTCCTCCCTAGGACACTCATTCCTGTGCTATAATAACCTTCCCTTGGAGTTGCTTCCTCCTCACCAGTGAGAGGGCTGGCAGTCTGGGGGCTGAGTGTGGCTTTCCCCTTCAACAATACTGTGAACCCAGCTACTCTACTTGCCTCATTCTCTTTCCCCAGGACTGGAGCTCTACCTCCCCCCAAACAAGAGAAATGAGCCTGCTCCCCAAAAGTCCAGAGGATACTTCTGCTCTCCTGCCCAGGGGCTGGCCCCAAGCTTTGAATACCGGGAGAGTCCAGTGTTGAGGGGAAGCAGAGAATGATTGGTCTGGCAGCTAATGGGTAACCCTGCCCCTCCCCCACCCCCTCCCTCAGGAGAAAGCACTTGGAGCTCCATCATTTGGTGGGGCCAGGGGTTAAACACAGCCATTACGAAGCCCACAGCTGAGCAGAGTGCAGCAAGCTGCCTGGATCTGAGGCTGGCTCTTGGGAAGGAGGGGTCCTGCTCCTCTCTGGCTTTGCGCTGGGCTGGGCAGACCTGTGGGGCCTGGCTTCTGGGGAGGCAGCCCTTTGGCCTAACTACATGAAGCAAGTTACAGGGAAATGTGTCTCCCAGAGCCCATGAACTCCTTCCCTTTAGTCCTGTCCCATGCCCTATAACAATGACACTGCCCCGCATTATCCCTCCCTCTCCCACTCTTACACACACACACACACACACACACACACACACACACACACCCTTCTCCATTACTTTCTCCCCATTTCTTTTGGGCAGCTGAATTGGGAAAGGGAAGGGATGAATGAGGTAGGAAACAGTGTGATTTTGTAGCAAACGGCAGTTCACAACTGTGTAATCTTGGTTCAAAATACTAACCCTCTCTGAGCGTTCATTCCCTTATCCAGTGGTGAAACAAGCGTTACTCTGAGGACTGACTGAGAAAAGGTAAATGAAACACTTGGCACTGACGTTCAGGTCAGCGCTCCACAAATGCTTGCTTGTCCTGCTAAGCAAACTTGGACTTGGCAGGATCTTCTCAGCAGAAATGGGCCAAAATGCAAACACCTGCAGGGTCAGTCTGTACATCTGCACCCAGCTCAGCCACCCGATATGCCAGCTCCTCTCTCCCTCTCCCCAGACCCACTCTGTTCAGGCTTCCAGGCTCATTCTCACAGCGACACCTTTCTCCACTTAGTCGCCTCGCCATAAATGTCTTCTGTCCTACCTAAATCCCATTTGTCCTTAGGATCCAACTCAGGACACTTCATCCAGAAGCCTTCCTGACCCCCTTATCTCCTGCACTGATCAATTCTCTTTTTCCATGGTGGCACCAGCCTGTGTCTATGCCACTGAGCTCATTCCAAATAAATAACAAGCCTGAGGCAGCGGGTGGGGCCTGGCGACGTCCTTGCCCCCTCTCCTGATTTTTGACAGTTGTCGGAGGCAGTTTTCTTGGGGGTCTCTATGCTCCCAGTGCCATTTCCCCTTAGCCCCAGTGGTGTATACAGCAAATATCACTTGTGAGCAAAAGGATGGCAGATTCCAGGAAAGTCCCCAAATCGGATGACCGCAGTGAGTGCACAGCCTGCTTGGCCAGGACCTTCAGAGCTGTTTTGACCTCACATCAGCTATGAGGCTCCATCTGGAAGTTTCTAGAGAGATCTGGGGAGCTGGCTTTGCCTTTGTTTCAATTATGGTTCTCACTGGGCCCCCCCAGTTTATACCCTACTCCTTAAGGCTCGTCTGAGTTTGAGCTGGGGTCACTGTTGACAGGGCTGTGGGGGGCACTCTAAGTTCCTATCATTGTGGTTCTGCCCCTCCCACCTGTCTTCCTTCCTGTTCTGAGTCCCTTCTACACCAAAACAGCAGCCAAAGACTGTCTGCTTCCCCTGAATGAGTTCAAATCGGAAAGCAGTGAATGTGGCTGCAAGTCACAGCTGTCTCCTCTCCTCTCACCTGGGGCTGAGTGTCTCCCATTTGTACTGCAGATCATTCTCCCTCTTTTCCACCCTGCTCTGGGCCCCTGGAGGTGGACACAGCTGACATCAGTGGGTACTGGTTGGGCTGGGTTTAAGCGAGGGCGCACAGGGACCTGGGAGGCTCCCTTCCAGCTGGTTCGTAAGGTTGGCTGGTCCCTCTACTACCCAAGGCTAGCCTGCCTGGCATGCAGCACTTTCCATGCAGCGCCCCTCGGCTTGTGGTCATCGTTCCTCCTCATGCCTATCCAGGCCTAAGGGTGGTGAAGGTTCCTCTCATAGCCCCCAGGGTACTGAACTCTTCCTCTTGTTTTTCCTAAACCTCACCGTCAGCTTTGTAAAGTGTCCCTCTATTAAGCTCCCTTCAAATGACCAAATTTGAATGCCTCCTCCTTCCTACTAGGCCCCTGACTGATGCACCTGCTGCATGAGCCACTTTCTGTGGGCTAAGATGTCACTTGATGTCCCGGTAGACCACCATCATCATTGCTATCGGCACCTTCACACCTCACTAGAATTCAGTGATCACTTACCATGTGCCAAACTCTGCACCCAAAGTTTTACATGTAGTCTCATTTAGTGCTCACCTTCCTGCTCCCCAGGAGTTAGAGTTGTTCTCCCTTATGAAGAAGGAACAGATGTTCTGAGTAGTGAAGGGACTTGCCCAAGCTTTGAAGCAGCAGAGTTGCAATTTGAATCCAGGTCTCCTGGCTCCAGAGCCTGGGGTCACCACCACCAAAGCAACCTGCCTTTTTCTTTAATTCCAGGGGAAGGAGTCACATCTCTCCTTCACTCCTGAAACTGGGGCAACATGGAAAAGGTCAAGTGCAGAGATGAAGGCGCCAGGCCTTTTGAATGAGGCTCTGTGACAGTGCAGGCCACAGACACTAGTGTCAGTGGAGAGGGAAGTGGAGCACCTGGAGGCGCAGCTGGCACTACTGGGCTAGGCCCCTTTAAGCCAGGGCCGAAGCCAGGGTGTTTAGAAGTCATTCTATTTTGCATAAATGGGTGGTGAGTTGTTTGGCGGGGTCATGGTGCCCTGGGGCTAGGACTGAGATTGCAGAATGGGAGCTTGCTTCCAGTTGCACTAAGCCCCTTGGATGCAGGCTGCCTGCAGGCTGACTGGGCAAGGCGAGGTCCTGGAGGCACTTGAGAGTGGGGGACTGCCCCTCTGACCTTCCTTTGGTCCCTTATTGTGCAGAGGTAATCTGATCAGGTCCTGGGCTACATGCATGTGCCTTTATGTTTTGTCATTTGTACTTGATAGTCCCGACCCTGTGCCTGCACCTAGTTCTTGCGGTTCCCTGGGAATGACCATTCTGGCACAGCACCACCATGTTGGGTAACAAAAATGTATGACCCCTTGAAATCCACCAGGCAGGGCTTTAACCCTTGCTCTGCCTGGCCTCTCAGAGAGTATCTGGGCAAGTCCCTTGACTCCTTGGGCCTCAATTCCTTATCTGCAAAGCAGCAGGGCTAATCCTACCTGGCAGGGGCATGAGGACTGGGTGAGAGAATAGGTACTTGGCACATGGCAGGCGGCACTGAAATGAGCTCCCCACCTTTATGCCAATCTGGAGCCGCTATGTCCCAGCCTTGCTATGGGAGACTTGGGGCAACTATTAATGGACACTCTTCTCCTTGTTGGCTAACAGCATGCCCATTTATTTGTTCAGCAGGTACATTCATGTTGGAGGAGCCCTCCCAGCATTAGGTAACCAGAGCTCTTGTTTGCAGCAGCCCAGGTCCCATTGTCATGTCAGGAATCACTTTGCTAAAGATATAACATGACTTTTGGGAGTTTTTCTTTTGCAAAATTGATAACATTAACAAGGGACTGGCTAGAGGGGTGAATAGTGAAGGCCACCTCCTCTTTCCTCCACGGAGGACAGTGGGGCAGTGGAAGTAGCACTCTTCCAAGGTGCAGTGGGGAGGTCCACTCAGGGTAGAGAGGTCTGGGTGGCGGTTCCCTCACCTCCACTATTCCAGCCCACAGCTCTGACCACATCACTCCTCAGCCTCAGTAAACACTCTGATAAGCCTGTGCTTTCAGGAGACTCCTGCAGGTCTCATGATCTGCTCACACAGTCCTTGCAGCCTTTTTGCAGCCAATCCCTGCCTCACACCCACTCTCCAGCCATGCTCCATGCCTGTGGTCCCTTGGTTGGTTCTGGCCTCTGGCCTTCACATATGTTCCATCTGCCTGGACTGTCCTTTCTGTGCCAGGCTGATTAATCAATCCATAGTCTTCTTCAAGACACAACTGTAGCAAATGACAAATCTTTCCTGAAACCTTCTCCCACTGCCCCACCCCATCCAGAGGCATTGGGTCCAGCCCCTGGGCTTCTCCTAATCCTGGCTCATGACCAATCAATGACTTTTGTGGGAGAGAAAAGTTTGTCTGTCTCTTCCAGGGAGGGCTATTGGCTGGCACAGAATCTGTGCCAAGTGGGTGCTCATTGAGTGAGTGAGGTATGACACTCACATCAAATGCCTTTCTCCTTGCTAGCTCCCCAGATGTCCCAGTTCAGCCTGGGACAGTAATGCCTGCTCCCTGAATAGCCTTCCCTCCTCCAGAGTCCTCCTTCCTTCTTCTAAAGCATCACTAGTTGGTGTGTGCACTACCTGACAGCAGCTACCAATGACTAAGCACTTGTTATGTGCCAGGTACTACTGTGTGCATTTTACATGTTAACTCAGTTCACAGTCACATATGAGGTAGTTACTATTGCAGTCCCCATTTTACAAATGAGAAATGAAAGGCACGACCAGGAGCAGAGGAGTCAAGCTTTGGACCCAGGTCATCCAGCTACAGAGCCGGCCTTTGTAACCTCAGCCCTCTCCTTGACTGAGGAGGGCTCTTGTGGGGAGTTCTGGGGAGGGGGAGACAGCCCAGAGTACCCCACCCCCCAGACAGGGCCTCGGGGCTGGCTGTGCAGCTGGAAGGAGCCAGAAGGTCCCAGGAGCTCCAGTTACAGGAAACTGCTCATCCAGGCTAGATCCCCATCCCCTCCCTCAGACTCCTTGCTCAGCTAAACCCCTCGCCCACACTGCCTGTCCATGTGTCTATCAGAGAGAGAGAGAGCAGAGCCCCTGGCCCTAATCTTATTTGAGGCCATGAAATCGCATTTGCAGCATATTAATGCAACACTGAGCTGGCCTCGTCCTAACTGTCTCCTGGAGGAGAGGAGCCTGAAAAGCAATCTCTTGGGAAGGCGGCTCCCAGAACACCTGCTGACAAAAAGCAATTATGCTTTAAGAGGAAGATTAAAATAATATCCACCCCTCCCTCCATGCCCACCCTGAGGACCGCAGCTCTCCTGGGCCCCCTCCCTGATCTGTGATTCAAGAGTCAGGCTTCCTGCTGGAGTAAGTGTTGCGGGCAGGCGCAGCCCTTTCTCTCATACTTGGGCCATGGCCAGACTCTCAGCTGTCTCCATACTCACCGCCCTTTACCTCCCCTGAGAACCACACTCTCTCAAGCCTCTGGGCCTTTGCCTAAGCTGTTACGTCTTGACATAACCTTTAGAATGCGGGCTTCCAAACCTTGTCTATCTGACAAGCTGCTATCCACCGGGCATAATGACCATAGCTAACATTTTGTGAGCATTAGTATAGTCTTTAAATATACTACACGTTCAATTCAATGATCCTATCAGGGCAGTCTTATCGCCATCCCCATTTTATAGAGAAAGAAAGGAGGCCCAGGGAGGTTACATTCCAGATCCAGGTGGCAGAGCCCTGTCACCCAGGCCAGGCCCAGATGCTTTCCCTCCTCCACCCAATGACTGCAATGGTCTCTGTGCTGTCTGTCTTCCTGAGAACGGGAGGCCAGGCTGGGCCGAGTCAAACTCGGCTTAACAAACACTTCTTGTACAGAAATTGATACACCCCCTGCAGAGCTAAGTATGGATGGGGATGTGTGTCCTACTTCCTCCTCCAGGCTGACTGTATTCTGAAAGTCAGGACTCCTGAACTACAGTCAGTCTAGCATATGATTTAATCCTCACAACCATGCTGCAAGTAGGCATCATTAGCCTTATCTTCTAGAGGAGATAACAGAGGGTCAAAGAAGTGAAGTGACTTGCTCAAGAACACCTGGTATGGCTGTTATCAGTTTGGTTCAGTGGATAGAGTGTGTCGGCCTGTTGACTGAAGGGTCCCAGGTTCGAGTCTGGTCAAAGGCACATGCCCTTGGGTTATGGGCTTAGTCCAATGTGCAAGAGGCAGCCAATTCCCTCTCATCATTGATGTTTCTCTCTCTCTCTTCCTTTCTGAAATCAAGAAAAAAGAAAAATGAAATGAGATTTCATTAAAACAACAAAAACACCTGGTATGAGCCAGAGCAGGGATCCATGTTTATTCACTGAATCATCTTGGCTGTAACTGACCCTTACTCCTCAGGGTGGACAAAGGCTTAATTCTGGGACTATTTATGCAACTTTTTTTTTCTCTCTCAGTGTCATCAGCCAACTCCATGGGCCACTGGGGTTGCCTGAGCCATTGAAAGCCCGAACCCCATCCTCAGTCCTGCTTCCAAACCCCAGGACAATGAGCACTTGTTGTGAGGGTTGGCTTAACATTGAGTGACCTGTCTTGGCTGGACTTGGTGTGATATGGGGCCACAAGGCAGAAATTTTTTCTCAATTGCTTCCCACGATCCTGTCTCATTGCCTAGAAAGCCCATTAAAACATGAATCTCTCTGGGAAAGATTCATGCTGCGAGTGATTACACCTGTGCTGACTACCTCATCAGAAAAAAACAAAATATATGATGGAGATTTCAATTCCAGCCTGGCTTTGCGATTGACTCAAGGGGAAGCTGTTCACCTCCTCTAGGGGCTTATTTCCTGCTTCAGAAAATGGACATCATCCAAGCTTCCCTAACCACCCACCTCCCAAAAGCCATATGATGCTCCAATGGGCTGTGCAGGTTCCCCCTTGCCAGCCTGGCTCAGAGCAGTCTGGACAAATAGGGGATGGTAGAGGCTCAGAGCTGTGAAGCTGGCACCTACTCTCCATTCCCTTGGCACCCCCTGCAACTCTCTACCCACAGATGGTCTCTCTACACATCATTCTTTGTTTCCCTAATGCTGTCCCCTCACACATCTCCCAATTCTTGCTTCCATACCATTGTCACACTGTCCTCTCCACCTGAAACCCTCTCTTCTGGAGCCTACTGATTCTTTGAGGCAGGGATCAAATGTCCCCCCTGACAAATGTGGGTGGGTTTTATTGAACAGAGCAATTCCCAGCCTCTTGCTTAGCTGAGGCCCTCAACCTCCTTGTCAGTAGACACTCTGTGCCCATTGTACAGATAGGAACCTGAGGCCCAGGCAGGTAAGTAATTTGCTCCAAGTCATACAGCTTGTGAAATGGTGAAATGGTGTCCTAACCCAGGGTCTTTCGAACTGTTTTTTTTTTTCTACAGCCAACTGAGTCCTTGATGACCACACAGGCTATCTTGCCTCCCCAGCCCTCATAGTCCCTTTGGAAAGTAATTGTCTTCCAACTCCTCCTACTTCCTCTCCCAACCCTGCCTGGCAGCCCCATAAATGCTGGGAAATATAGCTACCTGGTTTAGTGCTGAGGAAGTGGATGGATGGATGGATGGATGGATGGATGGATAGATCACCACTCTGAGCTGATGGAGGTTGGGCCATGGGACCCCAGGGCAGGATGTCTGATCCAGATGGAGGGAAACCCCCACTAATCCTCCATCTGTCCTGAGCCAGGCACTCTGCAGAAGCAGTCCAGGATCCAGGACTGGGTGTTTGAGCTGACTTCTAACAGGCCACCCCCTCCTCAGGGCCAGGGTGGGTGCTGGGCACTGTCAGCCTCTCTTCCCTGCTGCCTATCCCATCTGCTCTTAGAGTTTTATTAAAGATCAATGATTAAAGATAGGTTTTACTTGGGTTTTAATTTTACCTCATATATCACACATGCCAAGTCCCCAAAGTCTCTTCTAGTAGAAACTGAACTTGGGGGTTTATACAGGAATGAAGCCAGGAGGCCAGGGTGGCCCCAAGGAGTGAGGACCTGCTTGTGGGAGGGTGTGTGCCCCATGGGTAGCCATCAGTGAGTCTGTCTTTGTGATGGGGGCTCTCGCATGTGCAGGATGTGGTGGGTGTGTGTATAACAACACGTCTGCATCCTGTGTGTCTGTGCATCTATGTTTTGGAGTGTCTTTTGGACTACATCTGCCTTCCAGGGTTATAAGTGAGGAAGAAAAGAGGGAGACGACCTAAAACGCCATGAAAACTGGACCTTTCTGCCCCTTCTCCCTCCTTTCACTCCCTTCCAGTCCATCAGGTACTCTTTAATGCTGGGCCTGCTGGCTAGGGGGATGGTAGATACAGGCATCCCCCTCCTCCCCACTTCCATCACCACACACATCACACATTCACATTCACAGGGCCTCCGGGAATCCTGAGTAGGGTGGGGAAGGCGGCCCAGGAGGAGCAGCAGGGCCATCTGTGTGCTCAGTTATAGCAATCTGCTAACAGAGCCTCTTTCCAGACTAGCATCCAGGCTGGGCCAGTCTTCCCGACCCCCCAAACTGCCTCCCACCCTCAGCACCAGAGACAATGGGGCCCTGGGAGGCTGGCTAAGCAATAAGGACCAACACATTTTCTAGATGCAGAAACTGAAGCCCAGACCCATCTGCTCTGCCCAGTGTAGACATCCCAACTCATTACTGGTGTGGCCAGCATTATGACACACTTCCTGAAGGGCAGGGCTACTCTAAAGGGGCTCATCTCACCCTCCTGGTAATAGAGGACATGGGGACCCCCCCCAACGGTGGGAAATGGAGGCTGAGGGATGTTACTAACCTGCACAAGATCACACTGCTACAGAGTGCCAGAGACTGATCTGAACCCAGATCCACCTGACTTCAATGCACCAGCCTCTCCTAGTAAGCTGGTTAGACCCTAAAGCTCGCCTATCCCCCACCAGCTGAGCTCCAGGCATGGACCCTGAAATGACTCCAAAGGCATAGATGCAGATGACTTGGAAATCAGGCAGGGTGGGGTTAAAGAATAGGCTTGGGCAAGGAGAACTATGGGACCCCCCTACTCACATATATTCAGGTCTTATCCACTAGCCTAGGGACTCAGTGTGAGGTCTTCAGAGGCTCCAGGGGGCAGAAAGTGTTTCAGTGCCTCCAAGGAGGAAGAGAGGACAGCAGGAGGCCTGCAGGGTCCTTGTGGTAAGTGCGGATGGCTTTTCTCTTCCTGAGGGGCTGGCCTTGTCCCTCGCTAGCCAGCCCTGCCCTCCTCCATGATGACAGATCTGCACCCCTTCCTGAGTGGGTGACAGTGCCTTTGTTCCCCTGAAATAAAAGAAAATCGAGCTTCAAAGAGAAGCCTCAGGTAGCTTTTAACAAGGCTCAGCTGCCTGGGGCAGAGTGTGTTCAAGCTGGAGGCAGTTGTCACAGGAGCAGAAGGGGGAGCCACCCACAGTACCACTCCTGCCCCCCTTTGCCGCCATGATTGCTTACTCAAAGAAAAGGCTCGTTCGAATAGCTGTGAAGGAGAAAAATCAATGAAAATTGATAGAAAAATGTAAAGCAGCTGTCCACCCGCTGGTGTGTGTGTGTGTATGTGTGTGTGTGTGTGTGTGTGTTGCACAGCAAAAGCAAGCCGTCTGGACCCAGGCTAACCTGCCTGGGCTGGAGGCCAAGAGGGTTGGGGGAGGGAGGAGAGAGGAGCTAGGAGTCGCTCCCGCACGCACGTGCTCCTGGAGGGGCGCTGGCGGTTGGGGGAGGGGTGGCAGCCGACATTTTCATTCAGTTAGGAGAGAGATTAATATATTCAATCTGCTCAGTAATTGAGGGAACAATTGGAGTGTTTTTCTAAAGCCCATAAAACTGCCTCATTGGCAAGGAGGCGCTGACCCATTCATAGTCTCTGCATTTGATGAAGCACAGGAAAGGGGGAGAGGGTTGTACACTGGGACCCCAAAGCAGAGAGACTGGCGCATCAGCCTGGGAGGGGGCTAGCAGACTTTGTCTAACCTGTACTCACCTTTCCTACCTCTCACCACTTTGCTGGTAGCAGTCCGAGCACCGCTTTCCGCAGCCTCTTTTACCCGACCTGGGATATGGGCTGGGTATTTCCTCCACAGGAGAGGAGGGGAGCTGCAGAAGGACTCGACACAAAACTAGAAGCGAATACCCACAAAAAGGTCAGGCACTGAGGTGAAGTGGCCTGAACAAAGAGGTGCCCAGCTCCCCCCGCCCCCTACCGGAGGTGAACTGGGAAGCAGAGTTAACGCAAACCACATTATATGCCTTTCTCTGCTTGCACCAGTCCATCTCCAAGCAATAGAAATGGAGTATGCAATGGGAAACAAGGAAAGGATAACGAATTTAAAAGCCCAGGTAAGAAGGGAGAGGAGGGCAACCTGGAATGGGTTGGCCCCAAGGAAGGGTGCCTGGGCCTGGGGGGAGTGCAGACCAGGAGCTCCAGCAGACTTGGGACAAGAGAGAATCCGAGAGAAGGGTGGAAGAGGGAGTGAGGATGAGGGAGTAAAGGGAGAGAGCCTCAGAAATGGAGGCGTAGGGACAGGGCAGAGGGGGGCTAGGCAAGCCAGACTCCTCCGTTCGCCTCCACCTCTCCATCAGGAACGTCCCCAGCCTGTTGGTGCCAGAGCCATTTGGAATCCACAGGCTTACAGTCCAGTGCTCAGCGTTTGGTGATTGCTTTATAAGCTTTTCTCCCCGCCCCCCTCCAGGGAAAAAAGGGTGTTTTAAATGGAAAGAATAAAAAAGACCATTGAAAGCGCCATTTAAAAGGCTCCTGGGGAACATAATCATTTCCGTGAAACAAAAGTGTGATTGTTTGGAAGTGGTAAATGCCAGAGGGAATGGGGGAGGAGCCCACCACACTCCCTCTTTCTCCTTCTCCTCCTCCTCTCCCCCCCTCCTCTTCTGCTCCTCTCTGAGTGGGAGGGAGCTCCGCCCAGTGAAAGAGCCTCCAAGATTCAAGCCCCAGAGCTAAAAACAAGGAATTAAGTTGATGTTTCTAGAAATTCCATCACTGTGAATTTCCAGCACAAGCATTCCCTTTGAAACAACTCTGCTTGTGGGAGGTTGTCCTTAAACTTTCAGGATATCTTAAAGAGGTCAGTGAGGTGCCAGGAGGAATGTGGCCCTGGGACCCTGCAGCTCCTCATTTTGGGAAGGAGGGCCTCAGGGTGCTGGGGTGGGACAGCCATGTCCTGAGAGAGAGAGAGAGAGAGAGAGAGAGAGAGAGAGAGAGAGAGAAGAAAACTTGGAGACTGGAAATGGGTAGGTGTTCACTGTCCATATAATGTTAGCACGGGTGAATTGATTGTACCAGTGAAATGGCCAGGATTTAGAGAAGGCTGTGACCAGCATGGTGTGGCCATTTAGACATATGTAACCTGTGGGCCATGGCTAAAAAGCAAAGTAATTGATTCAGATTCTAAGCCAGTCACTGAAACTCACATTGAACCTTGCCTCCTGCTTCCTACTCATTTTAGATCATTGTATTCCTAATCCCCCTGTCCTCAGCCCCTTGCTCCACTCTCATCCCAGCCCTCATTCCATGACCACTGGCGGTTCTGGTTTTTAAAAATGACGCGAGTTGAAGGACTTGTGAACTTACAATAAAGTTCTACACCAGACAGATTCACTAGTTGAAATACCTGATACAGACAGAACAGGATAGTTTGGAAGGGACAAGTGTCAGTGCAGAGACAGCTTCCAGAGGAGGTGGCCTTGAGCCTGTCCGTTTGCATCTGGAACCCAGAAGTCTGTTCCTGGCCTTGAATTAAATATGGCTGAAGTTGGCTCCTCTCCTCAACAACCCCCCTTTTCCGCTCTCTTTCTCCTCCTCTTTATTTTTATTTTATTTTTCCAATTTATTGATTTTGGAGAGAGAGAGAGAGAGAGAGAGAGAGAGAGAGAGAGAGAGAGAGAGAGATATTTGTTATTTATGCATTACTTGGTTGATTCTGACACTTTAAGAGGGAGGGGGATCAAATCTGCAACCTTGGTGTATTGGGACGATGATGCTCTAATCAACTGATCTACCCAGCCAGGGCCTCTTTCCTCTTTAGCTGAGAACTACTAGTAAAGAGGTCTAGGCTAAGTCCTTTCCTCCTGGGCCTCTTTTCCCCATCTACAAAGAGGGGAGGGTGGTTTTAAGGGTCCTTGTGGTTCCAGGCCACATCTGCTTTCCCAGCGAGCTGGCCACATGCCAGAGGGACAACCTTTGGCCTCATACCTCACTGAAAGCCCTGCCTTGGTCTTGCTACTGTCCTTCCAGCTGTCTTTGAGTCTCCAAGTGGAGACCCCAGAAAGGTGCCCACCTTCTTCTGGAGGCACAGCTGAGCTGAAAGCAGCATCTCCTCTCTTCTCTAAAGGCCCCTCCCCATTGCCTGTCCATCATGGGCTGCTGGCCCTGTTGTCAGAGTTGTGATTGCTGACACCTCCCTTCGCCGTTCTCGTGCCCAGGAGGGAAGCGATTTTCCTCTCTTTAAAGCCATTTTCTTGTCTTGTTAGAAGCAGACATCTGACACTTTAAGAGGGAGAATGGCAGGGAGATGATGGCATTAAATAACAGAAATGAGAGCTGCCTAGGATGGCTCAGCCATCTAAGCCCCATTCCCCAAAGCAGGCCCACCCCTCCCTCACATGCATTCAGAACTGCAGCCTGCAAAGCACTGTCCATGAGGCCTCTGGCTCCCTGTGTCCAGAAATGCTTCTCCCCGAGCTCTGCGTATCCAGTCATGTGACAAACTTGCACAAGACCTGAAGTCAGAGAGCTTGTAGTCTGAAGGAACAGAATAGCATACAGGACCAGGATGAGATGTGGGCAAGAGATGCTGGTCCCTGGGCCCTGACCTGTCCTTCCAGTTCTCCTGGCACATGTTGCCAGGCCACTGTGTCTAAACCAAAGTTCAGACCCTGTCTTTCTCCTGCACAGACTGCTCTGGTGTCCCTGCTGCCTCCTGAACTGAATGGGCACCTTGCTCTTCTGCCACTGTACCCTGACTCCTTCCACCATCTCCCACCAACCCTCCCTCTCCCAGCCCAGCCCAGCTCAGCTCAGCACCCTGGGCTTCACTTCAGCCCCAGATCAGTGCACTGCTGGAAGACAGGAGAGCCAGCCACCTTTCACTGTAAACGTTTGGTTTCAACTTCAGCTCTTTCTCCTGCTGCCAGCCAAAACCTTTCCTTCTCCTCAGCCAGCTTATTCTGGTCCCTCCTCTTAGAATACTCTCCCAAAGCCCAGAATTGCCATCCCTAAGTGGGGTCTGACAGAGTCAGCACTTAACAAATATTTGATGGATGAATGGATGAGTGAGTGAACAAATGAATAAAAGATTCATCTCAAAATAAATCTGTCCTAAGCTTTAAAGTCAGACACCCCCTGCAGAAGCTCCCCAGCATGTTCTTTCTAGGACCACACGATGTCCACACTATGTCCAATGGTCTTCCAGCCAGCATCACTTCCATCATCATCATTCTCATCATTAACCAATACATCATCATCATCATCATCATTTACTATACACTTCATTGAGCAGCTATTGAGTACCAGGTCCTCTACATCACTCTGTCAGGTAGATTTAATTATCCCCATTTTACAGATGAAGAATCTGAGGCTGGGGAATCTTAGAAGCAGAGCTGAACTTAGAGACTCTATCTACATTTTCCCCTACTAAACCTGTTTTGGGACTGGCTCAAGGATTTATTCTATTAGAAACTTCTGTACCTTAAAATTATAGAAGTACAATTCTGAAGAGAACAGCATAGATTTCATTCAAAAGATTTATTTGAAGTCATCTTGACTGGAATGCATCATTTTCATAAAGTAAAAGAAAACAGTCTGAAGATGGTATTGGCCAGCTCAGCTAAAGGTTCCAGTGTATGTGGTAGTTTCCTCTGCAATGATTAAAATTCAGTTTAAGGCCTCCCAAGGAGAAGCCACGGCAAAGAGAGTTTAGAAGATCAGAGTTCTTGTCACCTGACTTGCAGATGAAGATCCCTCCCCTCTTTGGATGTCAGTAGCCCCAATTGTGTGATGGATGGGAGTCTGGTAGATGTTGTCCCACAACTCTCGTGGTCTGAAACTCTGTGATTCATATTGGGAAAGGCCACAGTCTAGCCCTTGGGGGCGAAGGTGGGTGGCAGAGGCTGCCTGGAAACCTTTACCTCAACAGCTGGGGCTGGCCAGCAAGCCTGGGGCCAGAGGCTGTGGGTCTAAGGTCTTAGAGAATCAGTAGAAGCAGTTTTCTTCCCTGGCATGTTTGAAGTAATCCTCAGAGATGTGTTTTTTCTAATTTATTGATTGATGAGAGCCGGGGGGGAGGGGCGGGGGGAGAGATTTATTATTCCACTTATTTATGTAATCACTAGCTGTACCCAGCCATGCATTGCTGAGGTTCAGTCTTGTTAAATGGAAAAGAAAGAAAAGAGAAAGCACACGTTTCTAATATGTTTAATTGCACAATGCTTGTGGGTACACAATGCGCCCTCCCGGGCGGCTGCCCCTAGCACGCTGCCGCCCTTGCCCTGCCGGGCTGGTCTGGCCTCACACACTTGAGCCTCTGCAGCCCAGGCCCCCCCAGTGCCCGCCTGTACCTCTGCTCCCCATGGTGGCCCGCGCCCCACAACCTGTGCCCGAAGCAGCTCAGCTGCTCCTGACTCCCACCAGCAGGGGCTCTTGCTGAGCCACCGGAAAGCCAAAGGAAAAAGGAGCTAACCTCACCTGCCACACTCCCTGCGAGACCTTGGCTGCCTGCATGGGGGGGGGACCAGGGTGGCTGCCCACACCCCAAGCCCCAGCTCAGCCTCGGTCCGAGGCCTAGCCCTGTGCTCATTGATATTTCACAACATGATAATTGGCACGCTGATTGAATTCCATCCCTGGCAGATCGAGTGAATTCCAAAATTCTGTTGGATAATTAACTGCTTCATCTGCTTCCACAACAGTGTTGACGGACTTGTATGTGACTGCCTGGCTTTGAATGTTAGACTGAATAATATTGTTAAGTTCATAGCGTGTGTTGCTTTTATGTCCAACAGATGGCGTTGTTTTTTTTAAAAAAAAACATGTTTTTACCTGTCACAGGTGTGACATCTATATAATGTAGGTATATAAAAACATGCACGTATTCAAATGCAACATTGTGTCAAAATTTCAAAGTAATCGGTGAAGAACTTTTGGAGGTTTGAGATTTTGAACAAACAAACATTTGCATTTTTTGTGGGAAATGAGTAAACTCGGATCCACCAGGGAGACTGTCAATGGACATGAGGAAACATACATTGGAACCTCTAGTTGGAACTGGCAAAAATAAAAATGTTTTACGTCGTTGTCGTGCGTGGTGCTGCTCATAAACTACGCAGTGAAACATGGTACATGTGCAAGTTTTGTAATGTACCCCTGCACAAAGCAAAGTATTTCGAACGCTACCACACAGTGAAGCACTATTAGGAGGGAAAATGCCCGCTTACAAAGTGTTTATATAGATTGGTTGATTCTTTGTGTGTGCTCTGACTGGGAACAAATGTGCAACCTTAGGGTGTCTGGACAATGCTCTAACCAACTGAGCTACCCAACCAGTGCCCTCAGAAATGTTATAAGGTGAGTCAGTCCCTTCTACCCTAGGTCAAAACTCTTTGCACTGTACCCAGCCCCATGTCCCTGCAAGCAGGCCCCATGCACACACTTCTTACTACAACACTTCACTCTTCCTTGCTTCTTTCCCTCCCTCCAACATTCTACAAAGGATCTGTGGTGACTGAGTTGGACTTAGCTTGGTTTGAGGGCCCTCCACTTCTGACCCCCACCCCTCCCATTTTTGGCCCCCTTCCCATACTCAGCCTCTGGGGCAGGCTTATTCCTGTGTGTGTGTGTGTTTGTGTGTGTGTATGGTTACTTTAAAAAAATTGTGGTAAAGTACATATAACACAAAATTTACCATAACTATTTTTGTGTGTGCAGTTTGGTAGTGTTAAGTATATTTACATTGTTGTGCAACCAAGTTCCAGAACTTTTTTTATTTTGTACACTAAAACTCTACACCCATTAAAATCCCCATTTTCCCTCCCCCAGCCTCTGGCAACCAGTATTCTGTTGTCTCTGTCTATGAATGTGATTACTCTAGACATCTTATAAAAGTGGAATCCCACAGCATTTGTCCCTCTGTGACTGGCTTACTTCACTTAGCATCATGTTGGGGATGGGTCATTCTTGCCCCAAGCCAGCTCTGCCCTCCCCACCTTTGTAAGTGCTTTGTCCTCTAGCCACACTGCAGACCCACCTGATGTTACCCTACTCATTCTCCAGTCAGCCAAAAGCCTACTTCTCTGGAACCTGGTTAGTGATTCCCTTCTCTGCCACACTGCACCTTCTCTTGTTTCAAATGATGACTTGCCCACACTTGACTGACCATTCTTCAGGGGCCATGTCTGCATGCCCAGCACAGGGCAGGACAAAAAGTAGGTGCTTGAGGGACCATTAAAGCATTCATTATGCAATGAATGAATGAGCAAAGGAATCTAATATAATAAAAGAGTAACATGCAAATTGACAGTTACCCGAGACACCTAAGCCACACCCACCAACCAAGCCACACCTCCCAGACAATCAGAGCAGCTGTGTGCAAATTAACCCAGCCAAGATGGAGGCCGGCAGCCACAGAGCTAGAGCAAACCAGAGGCTTCTGTTGCAACTGCCTGCCTAGGCTGGCTGAGCCTCTGCTCATGGCCACACCCACCAGCCAATCAGAGCGGCTGTATGCAAATTAACCCAGCCAAGATGGAGGCTGGCAGGGCGGCTCTGCACTGGGAGCCTCCGTTGCTGGCATAGCTGTGCCAGGTGTATCAGCTCAGTGGAGGGGGGGGGGTCTGGCCTGGGGCCTCCTTGGGGCATCCAGGAGTGCCTGGTCCCGAGTCTGCAGCCTGGCTCCGCCCCCCGGGGGCCTCCACCAGGCATACAGGAGAGCGGGTCCTCCACGGGGCTTGCAGGAGCAGCCATCCTAGGTCCGCTGCCTGGCTCCGCCCCAGGGGCCTCCTCGGGGGCACGCGGGAGCACCCATCCAGGTTCCACTACCTTCATTCGCCCCCCAGGGGCCTCCACAGGGTGTGCGGGAGTGTCTGCTG
Organism: Murina feae; assembly: GCA_004026665.1. Classification (NCBI taxonomy): domain Eukaryota; kingdom Metazoa; phylum Chordata; class Mammalia; order Chiroptera; family Vespertilionidae; genus Murina; species Murina feae. The sequence goes on from PVJC01001753.1 coordinate 73,893, forward strand.
CACAGTGCAGAGAATCCAAAGCCAGTCCGCTGCCTGGCTCCATGCCGGGTGTGTTTGCTCAGGAGCAGGGCCCCCCCAAGGGATCCTGCACCAACGTCCGCCCCTGGCTCGCCACCCAGCTCTGTGCCAGGTGTGTCCCTTCAGTGGTGGAGGCCCACCAGGGGTGTGCAATCGTGGGCCCTCTGGTGGGAAACGTCCAGGCCTGCACTCACCAGCCCTCCCACCCCCCGAGTGCACAAATTTTTGTGCACCGGGCCCCTAGTGGAAGTATAAATGAATGAATGGATAAACTTGACCCAGTTTCCACTTGTGCATAAAAGAATAAGAAATGGTTCTTTTTTGCTGTTTTCATCCTGATTCCACATGAGAATTGAAGAGCATTTGGGGCTTTTGACCCATATTTGGATTTAGAGATGCATCCTGATGCCCAGGAGATTGGACCTAGGGTTAAGCAGCAAACCAGAGTCAGTAGTTTCTAATGCTCAGGCTTCTCCTGGCCTGGTCTCAGTCCCACATGGGAACCAGCCAGGGCTGGATAGCATTCCCATTTTACAGACAGAAAAACTGAGCTCAGAATAGCAGAGCAGGACCAGATCCCTACTTCCTTCCCAGGATTCCTGCCACTCCCAGCTGCCTCTCTGGTTTAGCCTTCTGTGATTTTCAGAAGGTTTAAACTCCAGACAGAGGCCTGGCTCCCACAGAAAGAGTCAAGATGGATGGGGTGTGAGGTGAGCAGAGGAGGCAACAGTGCTGCTTCTCAAATGGCTTTCCTTCCGCAGCCCAGCATAAGAGGCCTTAAGGGCCCTCCAGTCTTCTTTCTTCCAGGAAGAATGGCTGCTCAGAGGCTGCTGGCTTTGTCTGGAAAAGCCTGGGCCTGTGATAAGCACCCCCCCTTTCTATTTCTTACAATGGCTCCTTTTAGCCTCCCCCCCAGCACTGTCAGCCCCCTGGCTCCTGTGGGTCCTCAGATCCTCATCTTAAGGACCCACCTTCAACTCCCCTCATCCACCCCACTCCCAGCCTCTGCTCAGAACTGAATCCTAGATTTTGTGAGTTTACTGGACCCTCCCAAGAGTGAGGGCTGGGATTATTATCCCTTCTACAGATGGGAAAACAGAGGCACAGAGAAATCAGGTGTGAGTGAAGGGAGGGTCTACACCTCAGGCCTCTGGATTCAAGGCCAATATGATCATGTGATCATCACTACTCCACATTGGGACGTCAGTACCCAACCTCTCCAGCAGCCTCCCCTCCCCCACAGTGTGATCATCTCAGGCCACACCCTCAAAGTCCACAGTGCCAGAGACTCATGGTAGCATCACAGACTCAGACTGGTAAAGTGAAGCATGGCCGCCAACATCTCTCTCCATTGCACAGATGTGAAAACTGAGGCCCAGAGCAGAAAAGGGCCTTGTGAGACCACTCAGCTAGTAAGTGATAAAGGCAAAATTAGAAACCTAATCTCTTTCCTCCACTGGCTATGGTGGTTAGGGCCAGGGCCTGGCCTTGCAATTCTGCCCTCCGAATGGTAACTCTGACCCTGTTCCCTCAGGTTGCATACCCTTCCCCTCCTGGACTCCTGTTCCAGTTCCAGGCTCCAGCACAGAGCACTATCAAGAGACTCTTGGGTCATTCCTGAAGCCTTCTGGCTCTGGCCTTCAGCTGACCAGGAGCTTGGCTGCACCCATGATCCCTGGGCTCACCCTGTCAGCTGCCTCTGCCAACTTTGGCTGGGAGCGATAAAGTTCCTGGGGTGGCAAAAGGAAGAGGGTCCTAGCCTCTCTGGCAGCATTGACAGCACTGACCTTTGCCTTGCATGTGCCCATTTATCCTGCTGCTCCACTGACTTCAAGGACCCAAACCCCTGCTTGGGGGCCCTGCAGAATCTGGGGGTTCTGAGATCAGTTCTACAGCATCAGAGACATATAGAGAAGGTAAGAGGGTGGGGGCAGGAGCAGGCAGGGGCAGCACCAAGTGAGCATATAACACAGTCTAAGAAAAGGCACTGCTTAAAACCTTTAGGAGGAGAGACCAACTTCACAGAGAGGAAAGAGATACACAGAGATCAATAGAGAGAAAGGCAGAGACAGAGGGTTAGAAGGAGAGACTGAAAGGGGACAAGCCAATTGAATCAGAGGAGGATGAGAGAAACAATAATAGGGATGGAAAGAGAGACTGGACTGGGACAGACAGGAAGACAGAAGGACAGAGAGAGAGAAAGAAGCCAAACAGGAGATACTGACAGAGAAACCCACCAGTGGGCACCAGAGGGTAGAAGTTATGCTGTACTCTCACCAAACAGAATGCTGAGAGGTGTCTCACAGCCTGCCACTTACCAACCCTGGAGGCCTTTGCCCACCCCCACGGACTGGGCTCCCAGCCACAGAAGGGAGCAGCTTCCAAGCTCTGGGAAGGGAGTTTTTTTTCTTTTCTTTTTTTTTTTTAAATTAATAATTCTGTACTGTTGAAAGTATTACATATATGCCCCCTTTTCCACCATTGACCCCCTCTAGCCCTCCCCGCCCCCTCCCCCCTGCCCGGGCCTTCAGACTATTGTCTGTGTCCATGAGCCATGCATATGTGCATACAAGGTCTTTGGTTGATTACCTCCCACCCACCCACCCTCCCCCATCTTCCCTCTGAGATTCTGCAGTCTGTTCCATGCTTCCATGTCTCTGGATCCACTCCGTTCTTCAGTTTATTTTGTTACTTAGAGTCTACATATGTGTGAGTCATGTGATACTTGTCTTTCTCTGACTGACTTATTTCACTTAGCATTATACTCTCCAGGTTCCTCCATACTGTCTCAAAGGATAAAAGATTCTTCATTCTTACTGCTGCATATTCATGGTATAAATGTACCACAGCTTTTTTATTCACTCCTTTACTGATGGGTACTTGGGTTGTTTCCAGATCTTAGCTATTGTAAATTGTGCTGCCATGAACATAGGGTGCATACATTTTTTCCAATTGGTGCTTCAGGTTTCTTAGGATATATTCCTAGAAGTGGGATCACTGGCTCAAATTGCAGTTCCATATTTTTAATCTTTTGAGGAAACTCCATACTGTTTTCCATAATGGTTGCACTAGTCTGTACTCCCACCAGCAGTGTACTAGGATTCCCTTTTTTTTCACATCCTCACCAGCACTTGTCATTTGTTGATTAGTTTATGGTAACCATTTGACAAGATGAGGTGATATCTCATTGTCATTTTAATTTGTGTCTCTCTGATGATCAGTGACTTTGAACATTTTTTAAAACATATTTTTTGGGAGAACCAAGATGGCAGTATAAGGTATATACCTGAATGCACAGCCCCCCACAAATATTAAAAAATACAACAATAAACCTAAACAACCATACTCCAAAACCAAGGGAGAGGACGTGTTACAACTAGAAGAGAAGGAGCGCATCGAGACTGAATCGAAGTTCCTGTTCTCGGCGCCAAAATAAAAAGGTAGGGACGCGCGGGGCAGCTGCGGCAGCGGCGGGAAAGGGTGGTGGCGGCGGTGGCGGCGGCGGCGGCGCGGTTTACAAGCTCCGGGTCGCACTGAACGCTGTGCGGGCAGTCTGGCAACGGGGCAGAAGATGACTGTGGCGTTCTAGCAGAACTGTTTGCAGCTTTCCCAGACGTGGGACTCGGGGCGCGCAGACGCCAGAGTGTGGAATAGCTCCGCAGAGCTGGCTGAGTGGCAGCCATCACAGGTTGCTCCGCCCCAGTGACTCTGAGACCCCGCCCCAAGCTCCGCACCTGCCTCTCTGTCTGCAGCCAAATTAACAGACTGCAGTTGCGACAGAAAACACCACTCTACCAGCCAAAATGCGGAGACAAAAAAACAGATCACAAATGACAGAAATGGAGGAAAGCAAACGACTGGATATAGAGTTCAAAACCAGTTATAAACCTACTCAAAAATCTTCTACGAACCTCCGAGGAACTAAGTGAGACCTTCAAGGAACTTAATGAGAATACCAAAAATATGGCAAAGGACCAATCAGAAATTTAGCAAACACTGACTGAAATGAAGAATAATATACAGAAATCCAACAGCAGACCAGAGGACCGCAAGAATCAAGTCAAAGTTATGAAATACCAGGAACCAAAAAACAGGCAACCAGGAATCCAAAAATATGAAGATAGTGTAAGGAGCCTCTGGGACAACTTTAAACGAACCAACATCAGAATTATAGGGGTACCTGAAGAAGAGAGAGAGCAAGGTATTGAAAGCCTATTTGAAGAAATAATGATAGAAAACTTCCCACACCTGGTGAAAGAAATGGACTTACAAGCCCAGGAGGCACAGAGAACCCCAAACAAAAGGAATCCAAGGAGGAACACATCAAGACACATCATAATTAAAATGCCAAGAGCAAAAGACAAAGAGAGAGTCTTAAAAGCAGCAAGAGAAAAACAGTTAATCACCTACAAGGGAGTACCCATACGAATGTCAGCTGATTTCTCAACAGAAACCATGCAGGCCAGAAGGGAGTGGCAAGAAATATTCAAAGTGATGAATAGCAAGAACCTACAACCAAGATTACTCTATCCAGCAAAGCTATCATGTAAAATTGATGGTAAGATGAAGAGCTTCACAGACAAGGAAAAACTAAAGGAGTTCATCACCACCAACCCAGAATTATTTGAAATGTTGAAGGACATTCTCTGAGAAGAGGAAGGAAAAGAAACAGGTAAAGATAAAAACTATGAACAACAAAGGGACAACAAATACCTATCAACCAGGAAATATAACAATTAAGTCAATAGAAATATCTGATGAACAGAATAAACTGGTGAATAGAATAGAAGTAAGGGCATAGAAAGGGGATGGACTGACAATTCTCAGGGGGAAGGGGGTGTGAGGGGTATGGGAAGAGACTGGACAAAAATCTTACAACTATGGACGAAGACAGGGGTGGGGGTAAGGGCACAGGGTGGAGGGGGGAACCAGGTGGAGGGGAGCTATGGGGGTTTAAAAAAAAAAGGAACATCTGTAATAATCTGAACAATAAAGATTTATTAAAAAAAAACAAAAAACATATTTTTTAATTGACTTCAGAAGATAAGGAGAGGGAGTGAGAGAGATAGAAACATCAATGATGAGAGAGAATCATTGATCAGCTGCCTCCTGCATGGCCCCTACTGGAGATCGAGTCCACAACCCAGGCATATATTCTTGACTGGAATTGAACCTGGAACCTTTCAGTCTGCAGGCTGAGGCTCTATCCACTGAGCCAAACAAGCTAGGACTGAACATTTTTTCACTAGAGGCCAGGTGCACAAAATTCGTGCACTGGAGGTGGGGGGGGAGTGGGGTGGTACCTCAGCCAGGTCTTTGTCCTCTCACAGTCCAGGATCCCGTGGGGGATGTCTGCTGCCGGCTTAGGCCCGATACCCCCAGGGCCTAAGTTGGCAGTCAGATATCCCTCTTGCAATTCGGGACTCTCGCAGTCTGGGACCCCTCGATCCTTACTGCCTGCCTGCAGTGGAGGCAGGAGAAGCTCCCGCCACTGCCTCTGCACTTGCCAGCCATAAGCCCAGTTTCTGGCTGAGTGGCACTCCCCCTGTGGGAGCATACTGACCATGAAGGGGCTGCTCTTGCATTGAGCATCTGCCCTTGGTGGTCATTGTGCATCATAGTGGCTGGTTGTTCCACCTGTCATTCTGCAGTTCAGTTGATTTGCATATTAGGGTTTTATTATATACGACATGTCTCTTGGCCATCTGCATGTTCTCTTTGGAGAAGGGTCATTGAGGTATTTAGCCCATTTTTTAATTGGATTGCTTGTCTTCCTTTTGTTAAGTTGTATGAGTTCCTTATATATTTTAGATATTAATCCTTTATCAGATGTATCATTGCTAATATGTTCTCCCATACACTGGGTTCTCTTTCATTTTGTTAATAGTTTCTTTTGTTGTGCAGAAGCTTTTTATTTTGATATAGTCCCATTTGTTTATTTTCTCCTTAGTTTCCTTTGCTTTAGGAGATGTATCCATAAATATTTTGCTATGAGAGTTGTTTGAGATTTTGCTGCCTATGATTTCTTCTAGGATTTTTATGGTTTCACAACTTACATTTAGGTCTTTTATTCGTGTTGAGTTTATTCTTGTGTATGGTGTAAGTTGGTGGTCTAGTTTCATTCTTTTTGCATGTATCTGTCCAATTTTCCCAACACCATTTATTGAAGAAATTGTCTTGACTCCATAGTATGCTTTTGTCTCCTTTGTCAAATATCAATTGAGTGAAACAGGTTGAATCAATTTCTGGGTTCTCTGTTCTGTTCCATTGATCTATATGCCTGTTCTTGTGCCAGTACTAGGCTGTTTTAATTATGGGGACTTTTTAACTTGAAATCTGGTATTGTGATTCCTCCAACTTAGTTTTTCTTTCTCAAGATTGCTGCAGTTATTTGAGGTCTTTATTGATTCCATATAAATTTTTGGAGTATTTGTTCTAGCTCCGTGAAATATGCCATTGGTATTTTAGTAGGGATTGCATTGAATCTGTAGACTGCCTTGCGTAGTATGGACATTTTAATGATGTTGATTCTACCAATCCATAAGCATGGTATATTCTTCCACTTGTTTATATCTTCCCTGATCTCTTTTTTTCAACATCCTTTAGTTTTCTGAGCACAGGTCTTTTGCCTCCTTGGTTAAGTTTATTTCAAAGTATTTTAATTTTTTTTGTTTCAGTGGTAAATGGGATTGTTTGTTTGGTTTCTCTTTCTGAGAATTCATTATTGGTGTATAAAAAAAGCCATTGATTTTTGGGTGTTGATTTTGTATTCTGCTACATTGCCAAATTCATTTAAATTAAATCTAGTAGTTTTTTGATGGAGTCTTTGGGGTTTACTATGTACAATATCACGTCATCTGAGAATAATGACAGTTTTACTTTCTCCTTTCCAATTTGAACAGCTTTTATTTCTTCTTCTTGTCTGATTACTGTGGCTAGGAATTCTAGTACTATGTTGAATAAGAGTTATGAAAGTGGACATCCCTGTCTTGTTCCAGTTCTTAGGGGAAATGGTTTTAGTTTTTGCCCATTGAGTATGATGTTGGCTGCAGGCTTGTCATATATGGCCTTTATTATGTTGAGATATGTTCCTTCTATCCCCACTTTATTGAGAAATTTTATTAAATACTAAAAGCCCAATGCATGAAAATTCATGCAACAGTAGGCTTTCCTTCCCCCAGCTGCTGTCATCGGCTTCTCTCCCGCACCTGGGACCTGGGTGGCTTTCCTCCAGCCACCGGCTGGCACCTGGAACCTGGGACCCAGGACCTGGGAGGCTTTGCTCCGGCCCGGCTTTGTCTGGAAGGACATCCAGTCTAATTAGCATATTACCCTTTTATTATTATAGATGGGTGTTGGATTTTTCTAATGCTTTTTCTGCATTGATTGATATGATCATGTGACTTTTATCTCTCATTTTACTTAGGTGTTATGTCATGTTTATTGATTTGTGGATGTTGTACCATCCTTGCATCCTTGGAATAAATCCCACTTGGTCGTGGTGTATGATCTTTCAGATATATTGCTGGATCCGATTTGCTTATATTCTGCTGAGAATTTTAGCATCTATGTTCATCAGGGAAATTGGCCTGTAATTCTCTTTCTTTGTAGTGTCTTTATCTGGTTTTGGAATTAGGATAATGCTGGTCTCATAAAAAAGTTTGGAAGTGTTCCTTCCTCTTGGATTTTTAAAAATAGTTTAAGGAGTATAGGTATTAGTTCTTTGAGTATTCTGTAAACTCCCCTGTGAAGCCTTCTGGACCTGGGCTTTCGTTTGCTGGTTTGTTGTTTGTTTTTTTTAAAATTTCATTTTCTTGTTTAAAGTATTACAAATAGTAGTACATATGTCTCCATTTTTCTCCATTGACCTTCCCCCAGCCTCACCACCTCCCCAACCCCTCCCCAGTATCTTGTGTCCATTGGTTACGTTTATATGCATGCATACAAGTCCTTCAGTTTATCTCTTACCCCCCTACCTCAACACTCCCTAGCCTTCCCACTGTATTTTGACAGTCTGTTCAATGCTTCTCTGCCTCTGTATCTATCTTTTTGTTCATCAGGTTTTAATGTTCTTTATTATCCATAAATGAGTGAGATCATGTGGTATTTTTATGTCACTGTCTGGCTTATTTCACTTAGCATAATTCTTTCCAGTTCCATCCATGCTGCTGCAAATGGTAAGAATTCCTTCTTTTTTATAGCAGCATAGTATTCCATTATGTAGATGTACCATAGTTTTCTAATCTATTCATCTGCTGATGGGCATTTAAGCTGTTTCCAAATCTTAACTATTATAAATTGTGCTGCTATGAACATAGGGGTGCATATATCCTTTCTGATTGGTGTTTCTGTTTCCTTGGGATATATTCCTAGAAATGGTATTAATGGGTCAAATGGCAGTTCCATTTTTACATTTTTGAGAAAATACCATACTGTTTTCCACCATGGCTGCACCAGTCTGCATTCCCACCAGCAGTGAAGGAGGGTTCCTTTTTCTCCACATCCTCTCCAGCACTTGTCATTTCTTGATTTGTTTATGACAGCCATTCTGATAGGTGTGAGGTGGTACCTAATTGTTTTGATTTGCGTCTCTCAGATGATTAGTGACTTTGAGCATGTTTTCATGTGTCTCTTGGCTTTCTGAATGTCCTCTTTTGAAAAGTGTCTATTTAAGTCCTTTGCCCATTTTTTGATTGGGTTGTTTATCTTCCTTTGTTGAGTTGTATGAGTTCCCTGTAAATGTTGGAGATTAAATCCTTATCAAAGATAACATTGGCAAATATGTTCTGCCATGCAGTGGGCATTCTTGTTATTTTGTTGATGGTTTCTTTTGCTGTTCAGGAGCTTTTTATTTTGATGTAGTCCCATTTGTTTATTTTCTCCTTAGTCTCTTTTGCTCTAGGATCTGTGTCTATAAAAATATTGCTATGACATATGTCTGCAATTTTGCTGCCTATGAGTCTTGTAGGATTTTTATGGTTTCCCATCTTACATTCCAGTCCTTTAACAACATTTTGAGTTTGTTTTTGTGTATGGTGTAAGTTGGTGGTCTAGTTTCTTTTTTTTTTTGCATGTATCTGACCAAATTTCCCAGCGGCATTTATTAAAGAGACTGTTTTGACTCCATTGTATGCTCTTGCCTCCTTTGTCAAATATTAATTGAGTATAATGGCTTGGGTCAATTTCTGACTCTATTCTGCTCCATTGGTCAATCAATTTTCTGTTCTTGTGCCAGGACCAAGCAGTTTTGAGAACCGTGGTGATATAGTTTGATGTCTGGTATTATGATCCTTCCAACTTTGTTCTTCTTTCTCAGGACAGGTGTGGCTATTCAGGGTTTTTTCTATTCCAGATGAATTTTTGGACAGTTTGTTCTAGATCTTTGAAATATGCCATTTGCATTTTAATAGGAATTGCATTGAATCTATAGATTGCTTTAGGTAGTATGGACATTTTAATGATGTTGCTTCTACCAATTCATGAACATGGGATATTCTCCCATTTGTTTATGTCTTCCTCTATCTCTTTTTTCAATGTCCTGTAGTTTTCTGAGTACAGGTATTTTACGTCTTTGGTTAAGTTTATTTCTAGGTATCTTAGTTTTTTTGGTGCAATGGTAAATGGGATTGTTTTTTTTCATTTCTCTTTCTGTGAGTTCATTATTGGTATATAAAAAGGTCATAGATTTCTGTCCTTTTTATTTTTGTATTCTGCTACATTGCCAAATTCATTTATTAGGTCGAGTAGTTTTTTGATGAAGTCTTTGGAGTTTTCTATGTATAGTATCATGTCATCTGCAAATAAGGAGAGTTTTACTTCTTCTTTTCCAACTTAGATGCCTTTTATTTTTTCTTCTTGTCTGATCGCTATGGCTAGTACTTCTAGTACCATGTCAAACAGGAGTGGTTAAACTGGACATCCCTGTCTTGTTCCTGTTCTTAGGGAAAATGGTTTTAGTTTTTGCCAATTGAGTATGATGTTGGCTGTAGGTTTGTCATATAGGGCTTTTATCATGTTGAGGTATGATTCCTCCATTCCCTCTTTTCTGAGAATTTTTATCAAGAAAGGGTGTTGGATTTTGTCAAATGCCTTTTCTGCATCAATTGATATGATTATGTGATTTTTGTCTCTCAGTTTGTTTATGAGATGTATCACATTTATTGATTTGCAGATATTGTACCATCCTTGCATCCCTGGAATAAATCCCAGTTGGTCGTGGTGTATGATATTTCTAATGTATTGCTGAATCCAATTTGCTAAAATTTTGTTGAAGATTTTAGCATCTATGTTCATCAAGGATATTGGCCTGTAGTTCTCTTTTTTTGTGGTGTTTTTATCTGGTTTTGGAATTAGGGTAATTCTGGCTTCATAGAAAGAGCTTGAAAGTGCGCCTTTCTCTTGAATTTTTTGGAATAGTCTGAGTAGGAGAGGTTTTAGTTCTTTAAATCCTTGGTAGAACTCCCCTGTAAAGCCGTCCAGACCAAGGGCTTTTGTTTGCTGGAAGATTTTTGATCACTGTTTCAACTTCTTCTGTAGTTATTGGCCTATTCAGGTTTTTTATTCTTTTTAGTTGAGTTTTGGGAGCTAGTATTTTTCTAAAAATATGTCCATTTCATCAAGATTGTCCTTTTTGTTGGAATAGAGTTGTTCATAGTATTTTTTCATAATCGTTTGTATTTCTGTGGGATCAGTTGTTATTTTACCTCTTTCATTTCTGATTTTGTTTATTTGGGTCCTCTCTCTTTGCTTCTTGGTGAGCCTAGCTAGAGGTTCCTCAATCTTGTTTATCCTTTCAAAGAACTAGCTCTTAGTTTTGTTTATTTCTGCTCTGATCTTTATTATTTCTTTCCTTCTGCTTACACTGGGCTTTTCTAACTCTTTAAGTTGTAGGGTTAGGTAATTTATTACCATTGGTTCTTGTTTTGTTTTTTTGAGATAGGCTTGTAGAGCTATGAACTTCCCTCTCTGTGTCTCATAAATTTTGGATTGCTGTATTTTCATTTTTTTTTTTTTGCTGCCCTGATGCTTTTTATTTCTTCTCTGATCTTTTGGTAACCCAGTCATTGTTTAATACCATGCTATTTAGCCTCCAGGTGTTTTTTTTTAATTGTTTTTATTGTAGGTGATTTCTAGTTTTATTCCATTGTGATCTGAGAAGATGCTTGATATGATTTCTATCTTCTTGAATTTTGAAGAGACTTTGCCTGTGGCCCAATATATGGTCTGTCTTTGAAAATGTCCCATGTGCACTTGAGAAGAAGGTGTATTTTGTGGCTTTGGGCTGAAATGTTCTGAAGATGTCAATTCCGTCTGATCTAGTAAGTCAATTCCATCTGACCTAGTGAGTCATTTAAGATCGATGTTTCTTTGCTTAGTTTTTGTTTGGAGAATTTATCTAATGGTGATAGGGGGGGTATTAAAGTCCCCTATTATGACTGTATTGCTGTCAATCTCTCCCTTAATACCCTCCAGAAGTTTTTTTTTTTATGTATTTGGGTGCTCCTGTATTGGGTGCATATATGTTTACCAGAATCATTTCTTCTTGTTGGATTGTTCCCTTTATTATTATAAAGTGGCCTTCCTTATCTCTTGTTATGTCCTTCACTTTGAAGTCTAATTTGTCAGATATAAGTATTGTTACCCCAGCTTTATTTTCATTTCCATTTGCCTAAAAAACCTTTTTCTATCCCCTCACCATCAGTCTATGTGAATCCTTTTTTCTGAAGTGGATTTCCTGTAGACAGCAGATATGTGGGTCATGTTTTCTTATCCACTCAGCTACCCTATGTCTTTTGATTGGGGCATTTAATCCATTTACATTTAAAGTTATTATTGATAGGTACTTGTTTGTCGCCATTTTTATTCTTTATGCCTGTGTTCCTTCTACACTTCCTATTTCTTCTTTTTACAGCAGATCCATTAGCATTTCTTGCATTGTTTGTTTGGTGGTAATAAATTCCCTTCATCCATTTTTGTCTGTGAAGCTCCTGATTTCACGCTCAATTTTGATTGATAGGCTTGCTGGGTACAGTATACTTGGATTCAGATCCTTCCTTTGCATGACTTTGTATATTTCATTTCATTCCCTTCTGGCCTGATGTGTTTCTGTTGAGAAATAAGTCACCTGTATGATGGGGGATCCTTTGTAGGTAACTTTCTGTGTGTCTCTGGCTACTTTTAGGGTTCTTACTTTGTCATTGGTGTTTGCCAGTTTAATTATAATGTGTCTTGGTGTTGGTCTTTTGGGGTTCATTTTGTTTGGCACTCTATGAGTTTCTTGAATTTGTGTGATTTTTCTTCAGTATATCAGGGAAGTTTTCTGTTATTATTTCTTCAAACAGATTTTCTATTCCTTGCTCAGTTTCCTCTCCTTCTGGCACCCGTATTGTGCAGATCTTGTTTTGTTTTGTGTTGCCCCAAAGTTCCCTTAGGCTCTCCTCTTGTTTTTTAATTTTTTTTCTAGATGCTGCTCTGCTTGGGTATTTTTCCCTACCTTGTCTTCTAGCTCACTGATGTGGTCCTCTGCTTCTTCTAGTCTACTGTTGATGCTTTCTATTGAGTTCTTTACAGCAGTGATGTCATTTTTCATTTCTTCTTGGTTTTTCCTCATTTCCTCTTGGTCTTTACACATATCTTTGAATTTGTCTTCCATTCTTTTCAGTGACCTTATGACCATTTCTCTGAATTCTTTCTCTGACATATTGCTTGCCTCCACTTCACTTACTTCCTTTCCTGGTAATGCCTTATTTTCTTTCAGATGTGGGCTGTTTCTTTGTCTCCCCATGATCTCTCTTCTGTGGGTGTCTGGTTTTGTGGCTCTCTCTCTCCTTAGGCAAAATCTGACCTTTTCTTGAGAAGGTGCAGAGCTCATCCGAGTACATGTATTCACGCTGCTAGAGATCTGGTGTTCCTGGTTCGTAGCTGTTCCCTGGGTGTTCTGCTGGGAGTTTTTTTTATTACTGCTTCTATTTCATCAGTTGTTATTGGCCCATTCAGGTTTTCTGATTCTTCCTGATTCAGTTTTGGGAGATTGTATTTTTCTAGGAATTTTTCCACTTCATCCCCATCATCCAGCTTGTTGGCATATAGTTGTTCATAGCATTTTCTTACAATCCTTTGTATTTCTGTGGTGTCGGTGGCTACTTCTCCACTTTCATTTCTGATTTTAGTTATTTGAGATCTCTCTCTTTTTTTCTTGATGAGTTTGACTAAATGTTCATCAATTTTGTTTATCCTTTCAAAGAACTGGCTCTTGGTTTCATTGATTCTTTTGTATTTTTTTTTTTAGTCTCTATGTTATTCATTTCTGTTCTAATCTTTATTATTTTACTAGGGGCCCGGTGCACAAAAATTTGTGCACTCGGGGTGGAGGGAGTCCCTCAGTCCGGCCTGTGCCCTCTCACAGTCTGGGACCCCTCAGTGGATGTCCTATGATG